>LOJH01061666.1:0-10961 GCA_001685095.1 Ellobius talpinus
TTTGTTTTTCAAGACAGGGTTTCTCTGTGTAGCTTTGAAGCCTGTCCTGGAACTAGCTCTTGTGGGCCAATCTGGCCTCAAACTCACAGAGATCCATGTGCCTCTGCCTCCTGAGTGCTGGAAATAAAGGCATGCATCACCACCACCCAGCTTCTCTAAGTTTATACTGTAAGTGAGAAAAGTAAAATAGGTTTGTATGCATAAGCACCTTCATAAGTAGAATTGAAATCTTGATCTCACAAAAGCTAAGTGTGGATCTGTTGGTTACACTCCTTTAATTCCAGCACTCAGGAGGCAGAGGCAGGTAGATCTCTGTGAGTTCAAGGCCAACCTGGTGTACAGAGCTAGTTCCAGGACAGGCTCCAAAGTTAAAAGAAAAGAAAAGAAAGAAGGAAGGGAGGGAGGGATGGAGGGAGGGAGGGAAGGAGAGAGGGAAAGAAGGAGGGAGGGAGAGAAGGAGGGAGGGAGGGAAGAAGGAAAAGGAGCAATATATTCTGATATTCTTTGATAAAGGAATAAATTCTGGGATTCTACAGTACAGCTGCCTGTACAATTAATGATAATGCCTTATATATTTCATACTAGGAATTTGAAAACACAACAGAGATGGTGAACTTTGAGGTGCTGGGCTTGCTGTTTACCCTAAATTGATGACTATAATGCTTACTTGGATCACATTATACCCAAGACTTTTTATTTTGGCAGGGCGGGGTGGGGGTGTCGAGACAGGGTCTCTCTGTAGCTTTGGAGCCTGTCCTGGAACTCACTCTGTGGACCAGGCTGGCCTCAAACTCACAGAGATCCTCCTGCCTCTGCCTTCTGAGTGCTGTGTCACTCAGCAATTTATTTATTTTTATTGTTTTGCCTGCATGTGTACCTGTGTGAGGGTGTAGGAACTCCTGGAACTAGAGTTACAGACACACTATGTGGGTGCTGGGAACTGAACCAGGGTCCTCTGGAAGAGCAGCCAATGCTCTTGACTGCTGAGTCATCTCTCCAGCCCCATAACCCAGAGTTCTTTTGACTACAAAGAACTGATGATCCTCCAAGTCACCAGAAGTCAAGAGCTGTGCCCTCAAGAAGCTTGAGAAACAGGTGGAGAGTCAAGACTAACATTATGGGATAGCCTAGTTCACATCCCAGTTAGGTGTTTACACACACACACACACACACACACACACACACGTGTTCATAGGAGGGGTTTAGCAAAACAAATAGAAAATAGAACTAGAAACTTTCTAGAAAAAAACGAGTAAAGCTTGAGGGAAATGTCTATGGTGGAGTCTGATTCCACTGTGAAAGTAGGAGCCCAAGGCTGCTTTTCAGCATCTCTTGAGTTTAGGAGCTGACATCATAGTTCAGTCAGTGGACCATTCCTTAAGCACACAGGGAGCCCTCGGAGATGGGGTGTGGTGGTGCACTGTGGAGGTGGAGGATGGAGGATCAGAAATTCGAGATGAGTTCGAGGCCAGCCTGACATACTGGAGACTAATGTTTCCAACTTTTTACCCATCACCCCTCATCCTTGTCCTTACCGTGTAAGACTGAACTAGAAGAGTGAAGTTACAAAATGAAGCTCATTCTCAAGTTTCTTGAGGTGAGGGTGGAGCTGAGAGAAAAGCTGCCGCTCCTTCAAGTCTTAAAAAGATGGACTGATGAAGGTAGCTAGCTCTCTAGGCCTTGGGCCTGGGTTTCTCCTGAGGAGCAGAACTGCTAGGTCCTTTTTCCTCCTGTGTCTTGGTTCTGCACTCCTCAGATCCCACAGAGGCCAAGAAAGAGACACCCTCAGCTGCATCTGGAAGCAGGGCTGTGCTGGCGAGAAAAGAACACAGAGGCTTTCTTCTTCCTTGAGACAGACTTGGGGACTTTTGTGGCCACGGGAGATGTGTTCCCAACTCCCTTTCCACTGACTCCCAAGTGAGCTAGCAAAGGCATGGACCGAGGGTGCAACGCGGGGCAGAATTCGAGGCTAGTGAGGAAAGCAGGGGCTCTCAGGACCCTGCAGCAGACTGCAGTTACCCCCAGCACCGCCAAGCCCCAGTCCGCTGGAAGCCGGCACAGACTGACACAGCCTTCCCTGAAGGAGAGACCCCATTTGCTTCTCAAAATGCAAAGTCTCCTTTCAAACTTGACCAATGCTATTCTGCGAGATCGCGGGAGGGGGCGAAGGAGTGGAGGCTCTAAACCGTTCTCCTTGTAGTGAGCGACGATTCTTCCTTTACCAAGATGCAAGCCATAGTTTGTGAAAGGTCCAACACAGCTAAAACTATCCCAGTTTGAAAAGAAAAATGTTCACTTTTTTTCATCTTGTGTTGCAAGCAGTTGCAAACTTTTCCCCTAAGCCATTAACCACGCACTCCTAAAGTGAAAGTCCAAGACCTGATTCCCACAGATTAGCTTTGTGATTGAATCTTTTTGCAGGACGTTTTTAATGGGAATAACTGAAAATCTTGGGGGAAAAAATGGAGATAAGCTTTTGAGTTGTGCCTGGAAACGTTGAAAAAGAAACATTGGGCTTTTTATGTATTTCCAATCAACTCTAAACACAGTATCTGAAGGGAATAACGATATAATTAGAGCTTCGGGGTTGTCACATACATCCACTCCCACTCCCCAGACCCCGCCCCCCAAAAGCAAAGCAGTTAAGGGCTAGCCCCCACACAACGGAGCTGCCTGGCTGATACTTGGTTTGCAGCCCTGCAATCCAAAGCCAGCTGTACTTAATGACGATAATAAAAATAGGGCACTGACTCTCTGAGGGTTCCAGTTCAACTCTTCAGACGTTGCCAGCCCGCGTTGCCTTCACTGGCAACAGGTTCTGCTGAGATTAATGGATCCCCATGGGGATGAGGAGGAGGAGAAGGGGGAAAATGCTCTTCCACGAATCTATGTGTCACTGTTTCAGGTCTGGAGTTTGGGAATCTTAAGAACATGAGTGTGTCATGGATAAATTAAGAAATGCAGGTCAGAACAAGTCAGGAGGCAAACCCAACAAGAAAACAAAACAAAACAAAACAAACAAAAAAAACCCCAAAGGACTCAAGGCTCCTGGAATGTTACTTATATTTTGAAGCTCTTTAGATTGTGAAGACCTTGTCGATTTAATGGAGACCAATTTAGGTGAAGAAAACTATTTCACTTATTTTCTCAAGTCTGGGTTTTAAAAGCAAATTGTGTGTATTCGTGCTCTTTCTGTGTACTTTAAGAGTATATGCCTTTAAGAGGAAGAGGCCAACACTGTATTACTTAAACAAGAAGATAAAAACATTTCATTTAAAGGTTGTTTCAAAGACTCAGAAGTTCTCATAGATCGGAGTCCCAGGGTTAGCCATTGAGTGCATAGCTTATCTGGCAAGGACGCTAAGTTATGTTCTCGAATGCATTGAAAGCATCTGAGCTTCCCCAGGAATGAGAGGCATTTTGCAGTCCCATGCAGTGTAGAGAAAGGTACTGCCCGTTCACTGACTTCAAATTTTTACGACAGAAAGGTCACCTGTCTCTCAAAATGGTAAATTAGACTCCAACACCTAGAGTTCCTTCTTCAAGAAAGATTTTTCCTAAGGAAGAAGTCCTAACAGCAGTGGCCATTTTTCACAGGCATGCTCAGCCATCAAGAAAGCTTAATAAACCCCTATTTAGTATGCATTTATGCAGTGATTACATGAACTTTGACCTCTGAAGAGCTGTAGCAATTAGGTTCAGTGTCCGGGCTCTTCTACACACCAATCCCCACAGGCTTCCTTCCTTCTGCAGTTTATGCTCTAGGAGGGTGTAAATCATTAAAGCTCATTTTCCAGCCCCAGATTTTCTTCCACAAAAGTCAGATTTGCCCCCCACTCCTGTCTGAACAGCCATCTCAGATACTGGGGCTCCAACTGCTTGTGTTCCCCAAAAGAAATGCATTTCAATTCCGTCTTGTCCCACACTTTTGCAAAGATTAGCGTTAATGACCCAACAAGTTTCATGCGTTTCATTTCTTAGTTCACAGCATCTGAAATAAGTCGGAACTCTTCTGTCAGAATAACTTAGCATTTTAAAAAAGTATTCAGTGTCAATTATTTTAACTGAAACCTGAGTGGGTTGACAGAAAAACTAGAGGAGGCGTGGTGGGGGGGCAGCTAGAAGCTTCTTCCCCCCCAAAAAAAAGAACTAAAAGGGAAGAGGAAAGTTTTTTAAGTTTCTAGTAAACATTGTTTAGCGAAAGAATAATAGGAAGGTTGCCCCTTTCCCAAGGAGGGATGGAACTGTAATTGTTGCCTTTAGCTGAGAGCTCAGATAAACTGCTGGGACTCATTCTAAAGTGACCCCCTCACTGCATTCATCTTTTCTTGAACTTTCGGTGAACCTGAGATTAAACAGGGGTGAGCAGCTAAGCAGTTTGTTGTTAGCAGCCTTTTCAACAACCCTTTCAGACTGAGTAAATATTGATCGGTTTGAATCTGATTGCCCCAGAGGAAAACACCGCTGCATCTGAATAGCCTCCAAAAGTAAACTCTCAAAGGTGAAGCCAAAGCAGACTTCACAGTCACAGAGACCTAACTCAGGGTAGTTTGAGGACACCCCGGTTTAGTCAATACTTTGGATGAAGGTAGAGGAAATGGGAGGAGGGGGGACGTTTGAAAACAAATTTTGTCTTGCAATTACCCGGGATCCCTGATTAAGACCTTTGCTTCATTTTTAAATGTATAAAAGAAAAATGTTATTTTCTGTTTTCCATTTTTTTAGGCTGTTTCCGTTACAATTGCTGTGATTTTTCAAGGCATTGGCTGTGCCCCTCAGAGACCAGAACAGGAAAAAAATAAAAAGAGAGAGAGACCTTGAAATAGGATGTGTTACGCGCCTTTGATTTAATCGATTGGGACAGCTAAAAAGATACAAATGTTTTCCTTGTTGAAAGGTATATTAATGTCTCCTAAATGCATTGCTTGTTAGCTGATTTATTCTACAACCTAGGAAAGGCTAGGGACGTTTAGCTATAATTTATTGTTCTCTTCCCTCTCAGCTACTTTAAAACAAGCACCTTGAAGATAGGAATCTCTAGGGTTCCAGCAGGTCGGGCCCTGCTTTCAGATATTGAAATCGGGACCGTGGTATGCAAATGACACTTTAACACATTAAAGTATTTGAAAATCAGCCATCTGTTTTGCTTTGTGGCCTTACACTAATAAACAAAAGATACAGTATAGCCAGGCAGGAAATGAAAGAAAAGGGTGGTGTCTTTGAAGTGCTCTCCATCCACTTGAATCCTTTCAGGCAACCTCAGAACCCAGCAGCTGAGGGAGGGTGCCCAGAGCCCTTGATATGCAGGCAACAACTGCTCCCACAAAGTCCACCCCACTTAACAGGAACATGCAGGAAATCTCACAAGTGTTCTAGAAGGCCTGCAAATTCCAAAGTTGTGTAAGGTTTTCTCCCAGCCCATCTTTTCAAAACACCCTCTGATAAGGAAGGAAGTCATACGTCTGCATTTATGATGTTGTAGATTTTCTGCTTTGCTTTTACAGCACAAAGGCTCCAAATATGAGTGGAAACTGAGGATGAGGATGTTGTCTCATTGGTCCAACACTTGCCTAGAATGTACAAGACTCCTAAGTTCCATCCCCAGCACCCCCAGGAAAAGTTTAAAATTGTTGCTTAAAGCCTGAAATACATTTTAAAAAATAAAAGGAAATTGGCAAGAGGTCTAGAAGAGCCATGTGGAACACCATCTTTTGTTGACTCCCTCTGAGATCTGAAACAAGTTGAATATACAAAGACGTGAGTTGGTTTCCATGAGCTCACTTGGAAGAGTCTGAGTCTAGAGATGAGAGTATAAACTTTTTCCCAACTTGTGTGGCACGGAATTAGAAATGCGCACCCTTTACAGCCATGGTGGTGAGGACATGAAAACTGAATCTGAAGGGATAAGATTGTGCAAAGCAGAGACACAAGGGAGTGATGGAAAGGATGGGTGTTGATAGAAAGAATAGGGGAAGGGAGGCAAGACTCTATTGAAAACAGATCGTCCTCCACTTAAAAGACAGAATATATTAACACTCTGCCTGGCGATCCAAAAAAGAAAGAGGGGATCCTTACCACAGCTTCCTACTGAAGCTGATTAAATGGGAATCTCTGCTCTCGGTTCCCTAAGGCTGGCTGAAGAGAGCTCTCAGCTTTGGAAGGGGCTCTGTTTATATATGTGTCAGCATTCAGTTGGAGGTGAAAAGGTTAGCACTTGACCCAGGAAGTAGCCATGTTTGTTTCAAAAATAGATCTCCTTCACAAATTTGTTCACTAGTTTTTTCCATTTTGAACTTTGATTATAATAAAGGAGCTAGTAAACATTGCTATGGTAGAAGGATAGGTGCATTAACTAGACATTAGTTGGATGAAAATATGCGTCTAGGGAGAGCTGCATGACAATGGAAGGCTCGCTTCTTTGAGAATAAACACCACCCTTCTGTCCTTCCCCTTACTTTGTAGTAAACCATGAACTGTAGCCCGGCCAAATACACAGATGCTTAAGCATACCCGAAACTTGAATATTTTTATTACAGACATCTTAAGACCCGTAAACTCTGCTCTGGATCGCATCTCTCCAGGATCTCAGAGCTGTTCATGATTGTACAGGAAATGGGGACTATCATAGGCTCACAAAAGGTAACTGATAGAACTCAGTGTGGTACTTCAGGGACATCAAAACATTGTGCGACATGCAGAAGACTATTCACGAATCACACAAAATATACATTCGTTGTGCCATCCATTGCGTTAACAGTCAGCTGAAATCACATTGTATCCAGACAAGATAACTGTGGGAAGAAATGGGGATTGAAAGAAGACCTTCAGGTTACAAATAACCCAGCACACTTTTTAAATGGAGGGTGGCCAGAGAAGCAAGAAGAAATCGGTACTGAGGGAAGACGTGGCCCAGCAAAGGTTCTGAACTTTGGGCTTCTTGGACCTTCTTGACTCTCAAAGAACAAATTGAGGCTACCTTCTGAGGCATCTGGTTCTGTTTCAATGAGAGAGGCTTTTTTTCATTTTTCCATCCACAATCGCACATAAACTACCAGTTTTGAGAGTTTGCCCACCCTGTTTGATATAGTGATGTACATGTTTCTAGAAAATCTGTATAAAGATAAATCTCTCAAGAGAAAGCATTTAGAACCAGCAAACTCACACCCATGAAACCGACTAAGTTAAGGGGTGAATTAATTGTGTAAACACACTCAGTGCATCTCTTCTGCATGAGCCTTCGGATACTCTCTTTTCTGCCTGTCCTACTTAACAGAGAAGAGCAATCTACAGATAAAAGGTGAGATGACTACCTCCTGCAAACGTCTGCTGGCAAAAGGAACTGTCCACCAAAGGACATCTGAAAGGAACCATAGGTTGTGTGAAAAATCTCACAGCAGTGAGGAAGGAATGTTGGGGCCCACCGGAAACTGATGTGGGCACCCGATGTGAATTAAGGAGTGAACATCTAACCAAGTCTCCAGAATTATCTGGAACTACATTATCTTGACCAGGAGCTCCCTGGATAGGACTAGAAAGGAAGAGAGAGACTGTAAAGAAAGTAAAATAAGCTAAGAATGTGCTTTGGGTAAGAAATCCCAGCCCAGAAAGAAGCCTGGATTGCGGAGGTGGGCAGAAGTGGCCTCAGTGGGAGGTAGTCAGGGTGTCTGAGGTAGATGATGCCGGAGAAGGGACGCAGGGCGAGGAGCTGGATTTCTCAGAAGATTCTTCAGCTTTCTCATCGCTGCCAGGAGGAGTGGCCTGAGAGATGGGCAGGAGCCCCTCCTTCTCACGCTTCTTCTGCTTCATGCGGCGATTCTGGAACCAGATCTTCACCTGGGTCTCATTGAGCTGTAGGGATGCGGCTATTTCCACCCTGCGCGCTCGGGTCAGGTACTTGTTAAAGTGGAACTCCTTCTCCAGCTCCGTGAGCTGCTTGGTGGTGAAGTTGGTGCGCACTGCGTTGGGCTGACTCACATAGCCATACTCTCCAACTTTCCCTAGGGAAACAGAGAAAGAGAAGAAAAGGTAAAAATTCTTAAACCCTTGTCCGATTGCCCCATGTTTGGGACAGTATTCGGTTAATTGCTCAGCACAAACCCGGGTGGGAAGCGCCAGTGACGAATGATGTCTATGTAAAGTGTTAACCTGATGCCAACCATTAGCGTGGTCAGGCTCGTGATTAATGGAACCTGTAGGTATTAACAGAACTCCTCCACCACCGACACACCTCCCACCCCAACACACATACACATTTCCTATCTCTAGACCACTTAAACCTCAGCACCCCCCAAAGCCAGGCCCAGAAACGCCTTTGCCCCAACACATCTGAGCACCCTATACCACACACTACAACTCCAGCCAACACTAGGCAGAAGCAAGAACCCAGCTTTTAAAAACATTAACTTTCCTAGGAAACTAAGCGCAGCCGGCCCCTCTCAAAACCAAGCATTTGTTCGCTAGCCGGCGGGACTCACCTGTTTTGGGAGGGTTCCTTTTAACTTTCATCCAGTCAAAGGTCTGCGCTGGAGAAGGCGTCTCTGAAGCAGGGGAGCGACAGGCTTCTTGGTGGCTGCCGTGGAGAGGGGATAAGGAGTTATTATACGAGGCCAGGGCCAGGTTCTGGTGTTCTTGTCCATAAGAGTGGTGAATGTATTGAGACGAGCCCACCGTGCCCCCAGCATAACCCTGGTGGTGGTGGTGATGCTGGACCATGGGAGATGAGAGATTTCCAGAGTAAACAGCGGGAGCGCACGGGGGATACCCACCACTTACGTCTGCTTCCTGATTTAATCCATAGGGGCCATAAGGCGCACTGAAGTTCTGCGCGCCATAGCTTGGACCACAACTCGAGTGGGAGTAGGAAACTCCCAGGTTCCCAGAAGTCTGGTAAGTAGCCGGCTGGGGGTGGTGATGGTGGTGGTGGTGGTGGTGGGGCGAGCTGATCTGAACCCCCCTGCCCACTAGGAAGCGGTCGTCGCCGCCGCAGCTGTTGGCACTGACCGCGCAGGATTGGAAAGTTGTAATCCCATGGTCAGAGGGGTAGGTTCGCGCAGAGCAGGTCCCGGAGTCGCCACTGCCAAGGATGGGGTATTCCAGGAAGGAGCTCATTCTTGCATTGTCCATCTGTCACTGAGTGACTGGGTCCTACGAAGCCGTGGGTGACCGTGCCAACTTTCTCACTTCCTCCATGGGACCAGAGAAGAAAAATGATATGAATGTACAGTGCGCAAGAGGCGGGGCGGGAAGGCGGAGGGCTCAAGGGGAAGGACACGTGACTTTGTCAGCCAATGACTGAGCTGCCTGCGAAAGTTTACCGGTTGCGGCGGTGATGGATCACCGTTTCAGTGGCATTTAAATCCCCGGCGCTCCTCAGTCTAGGTGATGCGCGGTCGCCCCCCCAGGCAGCTCGGGCCGCGGCGGTCGCTACGGCCGCTGCCAGAGCTGACTTGGAGCACGGGGGGCAAAGGGAGTAGAGATTGCCTTCTGCGTGTACCCGACTCTGCTCGCCTCCGCCTCCAGGATGTGGGGGATGGGAGGCGACCCTCCACGGCCCTCTCCCCACCCAGCCCAGAAAGCTGAACTGGCAAGAGGTGAGAGGGGATGAGGCCTCCCGGCTCTCTTGAGGCGGGCATCGGTAAACAAGAGCTCTCTGCACGGTCACAAGGACCCTGGCAGAACCGTGAGCAAGCGGGGTGGGAAGGGTAGGAATCCAGCAGACGTCAGGCCGTCAGCTCGGTACGGCCGCCACCACCCAGCTCCAACAGAGACTTGAGCCCGGAACCGCGGCGCCTAGGGCAGGGCTGCGTCACTGGCTCGCCAGCCACGGAATGTAGTGGGACGTGCGCAGAGGATTGTCTGGGAGGAACCAGGGTGGGCGTGCAGGGGACCAGAGAAAGAAAAAAAACTACTGTCCTCGTCCTGAGGGTCTCAGAGCTCTCTTCCCTGACTCCGACGGGCCAATAGCGTGGCAACGGGAGCTTCTGTAATTCGACCCCAGAGGGCGGGGGGTGGAGCGGAGGGAGCCCTAGGAACCTAGGTCTCTGGGAAAGGCCCGGTGCCTGCTCTCTTCTCTGCCCTCCCACTTCCCTCGATCTCTTCCCCTTTCTCCTCCCCAGTCAGCTTTGCTCCTGGTAACCCTGCAGGATCCGGAGCCACTCTGCTGCTGGAGTTTGAGGGTAGAAGGCAAAGGAAAGAGATGACGCTAGCAGACATGGCCGGCACGAGGGCCTAGCCTGAGTTGCAGGCCATCTGTCCGCTCTTAGAGACCCAGGAGCTTGCGCGCTCCAGCGTAGGCCTCAGAGGGCTGGATCCCAGGTCCCACAAAGTCTGCTGACCTCCCCGGACACATTTCTCTCTTTCAGGAGGAGCATGTTAGGAGTGGGAGAGCTTCGTCTTCCCACTGCCTCCTATTGCGTGGCTGAAGTGGGGGGGATGGTGAGGACTGGCAGGTGGGAGGGGCAGTGGACAGATGGCTGAGTGGATGGGACACTTTCCAACGGACTGTGTAGTTGCTTGTGTGAACCTTCAGGTCACTCCCCGGAGAGGCACGTGCAAATGTGAGCATCATCCCAGGACAGGGGTCCTGTTTTCCATCAACCTCATTCTACAATGATGCTGATGGTGCCAGTAATTGCTGTTTACTATTAGGTTTAATATCAGCCTTGGGCTTGGGGAGAGAAAAGGCCAAACAGACAGAGACGAGAATGGACACATTCTTAAGTAGGAGAACATCAGTGGTCACCTAAGAAGCCTTGCACACAATTCTGCACGTGTTTTACTCTGACCATGCTTCTAGCCTTGCATTCAGACATGAAATTAACAGTACATTTTATGTGTGAGTTTGGGGGTTCCCTTCTCTTAAAAAAAAAAGAAAGTTTTGCTCAGAGAAGGCACTTTTTAAATGTGAGGTCACACTTCAGACTTCTGTGCTTTGTTCTTCACCCATAGATGTCGCCTTCCCC
>LOJH01061668.1:0-10961 GCA_001685095.1 Ellobius talpinus
ACACACACACATCAAAACAGAACAAAACCCAAACCAACCAACCAAACACTCCAAACAAATCTCATGTAAAAATCCCATATGTAAAATCGTAGTAGCACCAGGCAGTACTGAACTCAATTGTCTTCAAGACAACAACGGGGCTGAGATGACCAGTGACTGGATTACTTAAACAGAAGTGTGGATCTCTGCCTACCTATATTATGTGATCAGGTGAATTTTGTTGGAATACCTTTCATTTAGTAGTGTACATAAACCAATTTTAACTTGCATCAATTTCAGTTATTCTGTGTTCCCGATCTTATATAAAGTGTGTGTTTTGGGGGGTGTGGTGTGGTAGATGTCTATGCTCATCTGTGGTAGACAAAACACTAGGTAAATACTAATACTCCTTTCTGTTCCCAACTGCTATGATTGAACTCCCCAATCTAAACGCTAATGAGGGGAAATATAAATGGAAATCCAGAGTCCAGAAGAAGCCACTAAAATCTCATCTTACATCATGTCTTAGATTTTTCCCTTCTTAAAAAAAATACCGTGGCAACACATACACAAAATATACCATTTCTACTGTTTTGTAACTATCCTTCAGTGGTTTTAAATGCAACAATACCCTTGTCCTACCATGAGCATTATCTATCTCAGGAACATCTCCATAATCCAAGACTGAAGTTCTGTATCCATCAAGTACATTTTTAAATTGCTTATTCAACAAAACTAAATTTATCCCTACTGTGTGCCATATATTATAGCTACCAGGACACAGGAAGATACACATACATTAGGCGGCATGTTGTAGGAAGATCAGGTCCTGAGAATCCTGATCATGAACCCAACATAGTAGGTCCTATAGAGCAGAAACACAGTTCTTTTATCTTGAATTAAGTGTCTAGAGATGGGATGTGGGATGCAACTACACCATAACAATAAGATGTTGACTAGACATTATTTAGTTTTAGATCCTATTTCCTCCCCTAAAGCCACAACTGGTAGGTTTATCCCATTTTTTCCTCACAGAAACTGTTTCTCTCCAACTCTCAGAGGTTGTATTAGCGTATCCAGCAACAGACCCATGTTATATATAGACCAAATAATTATTTTCTATCTGGCATTGGTTCCATGAGCTCCATTTACTAGAACTAGTTTAAAGATGGGCATATCAATCAAATGGGCATATGGAAAACAGTTTCAAAGCTTCTGTTATAATTGCTGGGGAGATGCAGCTTGGGGAAAACAAATCTGGGGTATTAACAGATTGTAAACTCTGACCAGTTCGGACACAAAACCTAATGTATTTGGTGGGGGTTTTCTGCCAAAGAGTTCCTGTGTTTTTAAGAAACTTTCTTTGAAGTGGAATTTGACATTATCAACAACCCAAAGCTTCCTAATTAACAGAACTATTAGACAATTGCCACAGCATTGAAGACTATCATAGAATCTTAAAGGGAGAATCCTAATATGTATTCTACCATCTTAAGTATTTAAAACAAAATCCTACCCCTTGTCCACCATGAATCTTGCTCCTGCTCTAACACATACATCCATGGCCCCTCTGCATTCATCCTTTCCCTGTTGATTTGTACCCAACCACACTCTAATCAAAAATCATGTTGTCAGAAAGCCCACACTAAGATTTAAGATAAATCCCCGCACCTGCTGGTATGGAACACAGGTGTGTGACATTGAACAAGTCACTTTAACTCTCTGGGTCTTGGGGGTAGTCAGGTCTATTCTGGTCAGAACTGCAGGGTAGGAATGTCAGTCAGATTGCCATTCCTTATGACTATCTCTATGGCAGGTCCCTTCTGGTGTACACTTGTCAAGACTGAGGAGTGAGAAAGAAAGGAGTGAGAAAGAAGAGTAAAAGGATTTTTTTTATGAAAGCTCAGCTCTTGTCAAAGCATTCAGTTTATCATATATATGATATATATCACATACACATATATCTGGTAGTGGGATACCGGTATATTTGTTTGTACAGGATGGACACATGGCAGTACATCCCTAGCAGCCTGGTTATCTTGTAAAGGAGGACGTGTGGTTGCATCTGGGCCAGGGCTAAGGGCTGCAGAGTTATTTTCAGCCAGCTTCAAAAGCACAAAACAATTACCACCTGACAGGTCAATGTTAGCTGCAAGGGACAAAATACCTATAATTTTAGCATTCCTCCAGCCCTTTGGATCACAAATTGCTGGGTGAACATTGATTAGCTGACCCTCTTTGATGATGCCTGACCCTGAGTGCACTCGCTCTGCCTGAGGTAGGAGTATGCACTTTTCCCCCCCTCTACATAAGCTTCTTAACTGAGACCTGACGAACGAAGGGGTGATCTTAGCCCTCAGATGAATTGGCTTGTGGATAATCATATGCACCCTCTACTAACCTCTAAGGGATGGGTTCCAAGGTCAGTTTAGCTCTTACATGTCTATTTTTTTTAGCAACATTCACTTTTCTCTTCTAAGTTTGATGAAGAGCTGAGAGGGTAATAAAATGATTCGGAGCAGAGAACTATAGTCACACTCTCAGATCAGAGGACAAGAATGGAATGAACGTACGACAAGGTATTGATATAGAAGGTTAAAAAACGTATGCTCTAGAATTCAGACGGAGCGAAAGGTGTAAGGAGGGGGGTTATTTCATAAACAGGGCAAACAAATACCTGTAGGAGATAATGGGCTGGGGGGAGGAAAGAACTTGTGCATATTTCTATACTATGAGATTTGCCCAAATTTTACTGTTGTAAATCTCTAAAGGTATTTTCCAAAATGAATTAATCAATAAAAGCTCCCATGGTCTGGCTCAGTGGTGAGAGGTGTCTGCCCTCATGCATGACAAGTTTGATTGTTCAGAGCTGAAGGAGAAAAAAACTGACTCATGAAAGTTTTCCTCTGACCTCCCCACGCATGCCATGCCATATGTGCACACATGTATACATAGATATCATAAATTTAAAAAGCCTATAAAAGCTTATAGACATTTTTAACAAAGGCAGGCTCACAAACTATCTCAAAGAAATAATAATTGAACACTAGACTCAGAAAAGAGGGCATGGTGGTTTTCACAAATCGCAATGATTGAGATGTCATGAACTAAGCCTCACTACCCTACCAGTGTGTGGAGATTTATTTTGAGAAATCTGTGTGATAAAATGTAAATGAAAGTGTAGAAGTCTGAGGAGGCACTGTAGCATGAGCGCTAAGAGCAGAAGTCTCCACTAAAGCAGATCTCAGTTCTAAAAACAGTTCAGTTCTCAGTCATCTGCTCTCTCCAAGTCTTGCATGGAAAATGGGGATAATAATTAGACTTTCCTCCCAGAATTGTTCTGTGGATTTTACTTCCTTTGCTGTTCTCAATATGTCTGCAACAAGATTACAATTCGTGGTTTCTAAAGCTGTTTTCAAAAATGCAAAAACCAAGCTGTTGAGAAAGCTCATCAGGAAAGGGAGCTTGCTGCTAAGCCGGATGACCTGAGTTCAACTCCAAGGACCCACATGGGGGAAGGAGAGTACTGACTCCTGCAGGTTGTCCTCTGATCTTCACACATATGTCATGGCAGCATCAGTAAGTGTGTCCTTCCCCACAAGCAAATTAGCATAAAAGTGTAAAATCTTTCTGATTAGACATTTTTAGGACTTGATAGCCAATTGAGAAACTTGCTTAGAAGGGGGACAGCATAAAGAAATGTCATGCTTACCTCTGACACACTTCATGAAATCATCTCAACTCATTGTTTATTTCTCATCGTTTGTATATTAATACTAACTTCATATAAGTTCATTTAATATTTAGACAAATGAATTTCATCAGTATTTTGATATAGTGCCAGTGTGTTTTTTAGAATTCACGTATTTGTTTAAATGCCGTCATTCTTTGGAGTTGCCATTCAATTCAAATAATCTCTAATCATCTTGTGCCAACCACCCTCATTTACAGTTTTACTTCCCTTAAAAAATAATGAATAAAGTGATCTGTGTACAGAATCATGTTGAAGTATGACTTAAAATTGCTTTTCTTAAAAATATTTATCTTACCGAGGCACACTTAACTTATTAATTTATCTTATTGACTTGCTTTCCTTGAGACTTCTTCAAGGATTTCATGGAGCCTTTTGTGAAAATGGTAATCCTTTTAAAATATTACTTCATCTTATATTTAATGTCCTTAAATTATAAGAAAAGCTGGCATGAATAGGTTTGAGAGAAAGGGTGTCTGATTCATGACAGTGTACAATTTCCTTACCCGGCAAAAGAGGGGTTCTCACTTATTTGTGAGCAGCCAATCAGCTATGAAGGTTCAGCTATGGGATGCCTCTACTTACCCAGAATGTTAGTAAAGGGAAGGGGGGTTGAGGGAGCCTCTTCATGCCTTTAAAATAACTACTTTTTTCTTTCCTATCGCTTGCACAGCCACTCGCTCATTAAATGCAGTTCTCACTGAACATCTCTGCACAGGCTTCAACAAGGGCATGCAGAGCAAGTTGCAGTTGGAGTCACTTCCATTAAGCAAGCCTAATGGTGTTCTTTACACGTATGACGGCGGATCAAGGAATGATAGAGACGGGAAAGTAGGTTGCTTCTTTCTTTAAGTAACTTGTGTTACACATTTGATCACCGCAATAAGGAAAGTAACTAATGCATATCTCCAGCTGATAGTGGAAGTAGCATTTCTAAAACTCAGCATTACCAGAAACAGCCTTGTGCCAGCCAGTAGCAAATATTTTATACCGACTAACTTCTTAGTTCTATAGCCTAATATAGCCATGGCGACTTTAGTATACAATGTTGTAACTACAACCATGAAATTTCTCACTCTGAATAAACACAATTCTCAAATAGGAGCCTTCTGTCATGTAGTGCTAAACACTAGTAAGAAAACAAAAACAAAGAGAATGACAAACCCTGTTTTAGAAACCTCAGGGAAGAGGTGAAAACGAGCAGAGATCTGAAATGACAAGTTGCAAGCCTTAGAATCTGAGAGGGAGGTGCTTTCAAGAGAACAGGCCCAAGGCCACATTTCTAGTAGAGACAAGCTGTATTGTCTTGTGAAGTAGTATATGGATGTAAGAAAGATATGGAGAGTCTGGGACTATAGCCATGGGCCAGTTTATGGGAACTGTTGATTTTTTGGTTGAAGAGAGAACTGGACTGGATAAACGAAGCTATTTGGGTCATGGTAGTACATGACTATGTCAGAATAGGAAGCAACCTCAGTTAAGAGTAGACTCACAATAAGAACACTGGAATCTCTGCACTGTATGTGAACATACCCATGTTCTGCAAAACTGAGTCAAAGGCAGAGTCTACTCAAAAGTAACCTTAGAACAGTATTAATTCCTGTTTATGTATGTGCATTATGTGTCTGAAGGTGTCCTTGCAGACCAGAAGCGAGTGTCAGATTCCCTGGAAATAAAGTTACAGGCATATGAGACTGCTGGGGACTGAACAGAGGCTCTATGAAAGAGCAATACTTTTATATAAAGCTATCTCTTGAGCCCCATGATGTAACTTTTTTGTCCCATTTTTTTCTGGGCAATGATACAAAGAGCTGAGTTGGCCTGAATTCCATTTGATTCAGCATTACCTAATTTAGTGTCTTTGAAAATCTAATACAACAATTAGATAATTGTCAATCCATTTATAGCTTTGAAAAGTCCTATGCTGCTTGTTTGTTTGTTTACCTATTTATTTATTTAATTGCTGGCTCTGCATGCAAATATAGAATAGAAGAGTAGAAAGGAACCAAGCACAGATACACTGTGTCACTGAGCACAGATACAAGAAGAATCTCATTCGCAGGAAAAACCATAGTGTCATTAGTCTACTATTCTTTACCATTCTTAAGATTGCAAATACTTAACATTGAAAAAATTCACAGTGTTGTTTTTAAGGAAGAGGAAGATGAATGAAGCAAGTGTAACCTGGAGGTATAGGAACAGAGGTAAAAGAAGATATAAAAAGAAAAAAGGAATGATTGGGGCTCACCTGTAGGTATAGTCTCACACTCATTTTTAGGGACAAAGCTATCATGGGTTATCCTTTTTGGTTTGATAGTTGAGGTTCCTATGAGGTAGAATGTTAGCTCTGTGAGCAGGAAAAAATATTATGAAAAATTAACCATTAGTACCTGGCATTTGGTGAAAAGTAACTACACTTGCTACTCTGAGAGCAGTGAGTTTTGCCACTAGGCTTTTCCTGTCAACTCTAGATGTAAGTCTATAAAAATCTTGCAAGAAACTTTTTTGAGATGTGCATATTCTAAGTTAGGAAGCTCCACACATACCTATATGAATTTGAATTTGGTGTTCAAGTGTTCCTGAGATAACACATGGAAAAACAGAATTTTTAAAAATGGTCTTGTATCACTTTTGGGATTCCTTAGGGGCTCCATCTGAGCACACACATCTGGCCTGTTCTGTTGGCATGTACTATCTCGAGGTTCAGTGAATCAGATGCCAAGTGTGACACAGAGTAATCAAATTCATTTGATGAGCTAGTTGAGCTTAAGGCAGAACCCTTGGGTTTATGATGACAACTTGCTGTTCCCCTTTGGTAACATTTATGCTAACTAGGCCCTCCGATTTTTCCTCATTCTCTATCATCTCACATCTGCCTTGCTTTTGTTCAACCTCAGTGTGGACTCCAAATTTTTAGAGGCTTATCCTAGATTCTGATTTCTTATGGTGACTTCACAAGGCCTATGTCAAAAGAAGCAATAAACTGCAGTATTTATGAACTTTGGAGATTTAAACATTCCTATATACAGTCTTATCTATTAGTTTTGATCAATTTTCCTTTTTCCTTCCCTATCCCCTTCTCTCTCCTTTTCTTCTTTCTTTCTCCTTGGTTATTTTGGATTTTTGAACAGAAAAAAAAAACACTGTACATCACAGTGAACTTTCAGTTTTCCTTTTCTAACTCTAAATCCTCCCTTATTTTTTACCTGTATCTAATATAAATTGATAATAAATCCTTCTGCCTGAGTCACATAAGTACTTTTAATTTACTTCAGAGAATTCCTTTAAACCATTAATTAGAAAATAAATGTTGACAACATAGTTAGCTGTCATATCGTAGGACAATTCCTTCATAGAAATAATGCTTTCAAAATAATTGGGCTCTTTCTCCAGGAGTCCAACATAAGAATTAGAAAAATGTCTATTAAATAAAAATGTAGGGTATGTGTGGCACTGTGTATATGTGAGGGATATATACGTCTATCTATATAAACTGTCACCAACTAGGGAAAGAATGTCATTAGTCTGACTCTCACTAATCACTTAACATTTCCAGGAACATCATTTGAGAGAATAATATTCCTGGTTTAGATTTTATGAACCCCCTATGACTTACAGATGCCAGATGCCTCTTCTCTGGCTGTCTCTCAGATGACAGGCCCAGTGGCACATAAAAGGAGAAGCATGGGTATTTGGGGTGGGGGATTCATGGCTTATGGAGGAACAGCCCATTATTAATGGAGAACATCTTCTCGGAGTAGTTAATACACAATGTCAGACTTTCCAACTTGCGCACAGTCCCCTTGGGAAGCAGTGCTGACAGATGTGTTGAAGGCAGAACTGCAAGTAGAGCAGGTAGTCAGCAGGGGATCATTAGTTCCCTTCAAGATCTGGGGCTCCTGGGTGATTAAGAGGTAACAGCTTACATGAGCCATGCGCATAAATTACATATCACGGGATCAACACCCAACTGCTTCTTCACTGTTTTTTTTTTTCCTACACAAAGCATAGGGTCTCAAAGGCAAGCACATCCTATCAGTCTGCCCACAGACCCTCAAAATCTTTTCCTATCTACAAAAACAACTGATGCTTCTGCTCATTTGCCTTATGAGAATCCATTTATATTGTGAATATCAATTTCTCTTGGAATGGAGTGGGGATGCGGTAGGGTACATGAAGTAGGATGACCAGAGCTCTGTTTAAAGACACATGAGCCCAGCCAAGAAAAGATCTTTTAAAGCTAGGATTAGGGAAGACTAATTTTAGTCCTATCTACTTTTCCTTTAACAACCCTAACAAGCCTGCTCATTGTCATTCAGATCATTCTGTAGAGCTGCCGGAGAGCTTATGTATTTTAAGCTTAATGGATCTACTCTGAGATCCAAATTGAGGAGGTTACATGTGGTGCTTGACAGTGGAGGGACTTCTGATAGGCTTCTTCAGCAAAGCCTCTTTTGGCAGGAAAAGAGAGAACAGCCCACTATAGCACGCTGAGGGCTGACCCTCTGCATTTAATTGACACTTGATTCTTCACCGTTCATGAGCTCTCTGGAACATTGCTACAAGTCGAGAAAATGTGCGTTAATTGCATTTTTCTGCTCTTCAGGACTGCTGCTGCTGGGTACAGAAGGTTTTGTTGGAACTTGAAAGTTGTCCAGTGGAAAGCAAATGTGGAATGCTATCTCCTACAAACTCAAACAGTACATACTTCAGAAGCTAAATGCTTGCAGCCTTTGGATCAAGTGACTGTCCTATCCACCCTTTTTGTTTCATTGGTGACAAACTTCACATTCCCCTAGTTAAGTAGGAAAAAGACAATAGAAGCTCTGCCAACTAGAACTTATGTTTCCTAACCTGAACAAGAACCAGTGGCCTTAGCTTTATGCACTCACCCAGACACAATTTTCTTAATTTGACTGGGCTGTTTCAACATCAGGATACATATACGTGTATGTGTGTGTGTGTGTGTGTGTGTGTGTGTGTGTGCGCGTGTGTGCGCGCATGATTCAACAAAGAAAGCCAAGCTGTCTGAGAATTTCTGAGTGCTGATTTAATGTACCTCACTGAACACTCGCCCCAGAGATTCTGAACAGCTCCAGGCAGAAGCAAAGTAGAATACTGCCAATCCAGGCATTTTGAACGATACGCTTCTCTCAAGGCAAGGTAGCAAGGAGAGCTATGTTAACTTGAGTATGCAGAGAGACTGAGCTTTGAATGAAAAAAGTAATAGAAGAGCTATATACTTAGAGAATAGTGTACCCATGGCACAGACCAATGAGATGATATGCCATTTTTTTGTTATTTTTTCTTTTCTAAAATTATTTAATTAATTATTTTTTAAAACAGAAAATAAATATTAAAAGGCCATATCAAATTTCATCCTACAGACTTAAGATTCCTAAATTTAGTCATATTAAGGCTTTAGAAATAAAAACTTTCTAATATTCAAAAATAACACAGTAGAAATTATGGTATAGTGAAACCCTTTGAATTATCCTTTCTTTCATTCTTTTTTGTTCTCATGCCCTCTAATAACTGTGGGATTCACTTTCATTTAGCAGGTCATAGGAGTATCCTTTTACTTTTCATGATACTTGAAGTTTATTAGTATGTATGCATGAATGTATATGTGTTCACACATGTGGGCTTGTGTTTGTGTATACTGTGTGTGTGTGCATGTGGAGGCCCAATGTTGACATATAGTGTATTTGTCTGTGACTGTCTTCTGTACTTACTGAGGCAGGATCTCTTAACTGAACTTAGAACTTGTCAGTTCAGCCAGATTAGCCGCACAGCCTTGGGAATCCCGAGTCCTGGAATTACAGAGGACCAACATCCTGTCTGGTGTTTTGCATGGTCTCTGGAACGAAAGTCTAGTATACAGACATATGCAGTAAGTGCTTAATGTACTCAGCCAGCACCTCAGCCCCTATGTTTGGATTTTAATTTATAATTTTATTTTTATGTTTTTAATCTAAGATATGGTCAGAAATTTAACAATTTTGGTGGGAGGAGGATGTTTGTTTTGAGTTATTTATACTTCTGAAATTCCCCCCCATATGTATGTATGTATACTTTACAACCTAACTACAGCCTCCCTCCCTCCTTTCCTCTCACTCCCTCCTCCCACCTCTCCTCCACCCCCTAGAATTACTGGGAAATACTATATTTACTTAATATTTCTGGGATTTTTTTCCATCTCTAAGACGGATTCTATGAGTTTGTAAAGTATTTAAAATATTGCCTGACATGTCTACAGAGTGTCCCTAACATTCACATGTGACATCATTGCTTCTTTTGCTGTTTTTGCCAAGTTCAGATGCCAGGATTAATCTAGTTTCATATGATAAGCCTCTGACTTGCCTGTTTCATCTTGCCTTTGCTCTGACACAAATTATCTGGCAAAGGAATTACTCTAAAATATGAAAGATTTTTCATATAAACATGTATTTCCTACAACTCTGGGAAGAAGTAAACCCTCGACAACTTTCTGTTCCTTTTAAGATAATTGGTCTAGTCCCGTTTTCCCGGTTCAGTCTCAATAGATTGTTCACTTTATCACTTTATCCATGCTTTCAAATGGTCATCGGATTCTTTGTAGCTGGTTTTTTTTAGATTTACAGTCTTTTATGTGAAATTTCTTGTTCTTTTTTATTCTGATTCTGTGAATTGGTATGTCTCTTGTGTTCTGAATTTTATTTCCAAATTTTTCCTATCTTTCTCAATATGGACCATCTTACGTGTACTGGTTGTAAGTTTGATAAATTTGATTTTTATCTTCTTTTGTTTCATGCCTCTTGGAGTTGTGATTTTGTAAAAACTTTATTAGGCAAATATTCATTAAAGATTTTGATTTCTTGCGACTCTATCCTGGGATCACAGCTACTTGCATACTCTTGACCAAAGACTGGTTTCCTCTATTCAGGGAATGTCATCCTCTTGTATGGAGAGCAGCTTCCAGAAGGACCAAAGGGATACAAATGAGGCTCCTAGGGATGAAGTGGCACCTGACTAGAAAGCCAGATTAGCTTCAGCTGAATCAACACTGACAATCACTGGGGTGGCACATGTCACAAGCACATGGCTCTCTCTCATCCTTTTAGCAGTTGTGAACTTTAGGAGGATGAGTCAGCTCAGAATACAAATCTCATACATTCTGCAAGAATGGATAAACCTGTTGTTATGGTTTTTGACTCTTTAAGAGGCAAGCCACGCTCACTCCCAGTGACCC
>LOJH01061669.1:622-10960 GCA_001685095.1 Ellobius talpinus
CAGAAATAAATTTAAGCTATTGGCCAAACAGCTTTGCAAATAATATGGTTTTCTGAGTGATTATTTCAGCAGGAAACAAACTAGTGGCCTCATACAACAGACTGGCACCCAACCTACTACCAATTGGCACCTCAACATGTGCTAGCTAAATCTACATAAAACCTGAGAGAGCTTGAAAAGGAATTCTAGACACCAAAATCAAAGTTTAGCTGCATTTCCCCCCTCCCCAATGGGCTTTGCTTGATGGCAGAATGCTGTGGCTCCTTTAAGAGAGGGTTTCCTGATTCAGCAGTAGCAGAAAAAAAGTCACACCGTTTTGAAATGGCGGATTTCTGGGCCTTGCTGCTAGCACCCCTCTTTCAGGAGGTCTGGCTATGGAACATTTAAATGGGTTCTGTGAATAAAGTGCTACAACTTGCTTAATGGCAACATAGACAAGCTGTGTGCCTAAAAATGGAGCACTGTACAGATGCTTTCGTCCATCTTTATTATTTCTGAAAGAAATTACTACCAAGCAGAAAGGTGAACAAGCAGTGAAGATGTAAGGACAACAAAGAACTCAAGGAACTAAGTTTAAAGAACAGCATGGAATGTTCTCTGCACCCAGGGCATGAAGATAAGCTCAAAGGTTCTGTAAGAAAAAGTGGACTGGGTGGGGTGACAGAGCCTGCACCAGACCAGGAACTAAAGAACAACTTTCCTCACACTGGCTTATGCTTTAATACTCACCAGTGCCACAAACTGACCCGGTGTCAGACAACTTACCGCAGAGAATACAATCTAGGGAAGAGTATAAGAAACGACACGGGTGGAGGCAACTCTCAGATACCAACGATAGGGTACCCCAGCAGGAAATCTCATCACATTTTTCTAAATTGTGCTCAAATCCAGTTATTTATCCACAGAAGAGCTCCATAACCATGGGGACAGGGACGCACTAAGACCTCTCTTAGGAGTCATGATCCATAATCCTCATGAAACTACTGGTTTGCTTAAAAGGTACTGCATGGCTGAGGCTGAGCTCATGATTCTCTTTCCTCTGCCTTCCACGTGCAGGGACTATAGGTATTATGTCCCCACATCTGGTTCTTAGAGGCTTCTTAAGTAACTTAAACCCAGACTCATCTTTACTTTGTGTGGTATATGGAACTTAATGAAGCATAAGGCAGGCCCATGTTTCAGAAGAATGCAGAGTGAAGAAACTGAAGATACCTTACATAGTTAGCCGTGTTTTACACAACCACAGACACATGTGCACACGTGTTCACGCAGAAACACACATACACACACTAATTCACCACAAGCTCACCAGGTGATTTATGTTTGTCTTTGAACAGATTGTAACTTGAGGCTTAAAATTTTTTATTTGCTAAAATGAGCAAGTGTTACTATTATAACTAGAACAAAATTTATTAGGAAGAATAATTTTGTTACTAAAAACACAGTATGATCTGGGAATGCAGGGCAATGAACTCACCTTCAAATAATAATTATAAAACATGGCCCTATGTTAATACTCTATCATTACGATCACTGAACAAGTCACAACTGGACAGATCAAGCACTTCCATGAGGTGTCTTTTTTGCTGTTGTTTCTCAAGACAGGGTCTCTCTATGTGACCACCATGGCTGTCCTGGAACTCACACTGTAGACCAGGCTGGCCTCGAACACACATAGATCCTCCAGCCTCTGCCTCCCAAGTGCTGGGATTAAAGGCGTGTGCCATCACTGCCAGGTCAATGCTTATCTTCTAATTATGATGAACTGGAAGAGGGCTAAGAGAGTCCAGCTGCTTTAAAAAAGAGATAGTTATAGTATCCGGATAATGTCTGCACGAAGGTGAATCTTTCCTCATTTACAGATGTTTTCTTTAAATTTCATGTTGACTTAGTCCCTTCGCACCCAATAGCCCCACTTTGACTCTCCCAAGACTTTAGGGACCCAGGAAAATCAGGTGAGGGTGGTAGGCAAACACATGGCCCCACTAGTTTCCACTTCCTGGGTTCAATCTACTTTCCCACGTATATTCTGTCCTTGTCACATCCTCCCTCCACCTGTAGAGCTTTCAGCTAAATGATGTCACTGATTTGCTGTAGTAGTGGCGGTAATGACTCTTTAACTGCCAGTCTCAAAGACCAGCTTTCTGGAGAATGGTACTGAGGAGCACCAGGAACTAGGGAAAGAGCCTGGCAGTGTGGACTTTGCTCTAGGGCCAAAGGGAAGGAGATGGTATGACCTAGAGGAAATGCTTCCCCTTCGATGAGCCACTGGTTTATACTTAAGGAAAGCTAAGAAGGACTGTGAGAGGAGCCAGTCTCAGCAGGAAGGCCTCTGCAGCCTGCCAGCTAGTTCGCAGCTAGCGCTACTCCTCCCTTCTGCACAGAAAGGCACATTCCAACCTCGAGTCCCTGCAGCTAGCTGGCTCAGAGAAAAGTGATGTGAAGGAACCAGAAGCTCAGAAAAGAGCCTCAAAACGGCTTTGTTAAGGGCACGATGATTTCTTTTGTTTGAACATTTTATGTTCTGAAGACAATTTAAGGAAGTGCACTTGAAAAAAGCGCACCACAGTTAGCTTAAAGAGCAAAGTGGCACAGTAAGAACAGTTCTTTCTAAGAAAAACTCAGGTTCAAATCACCACCCCAAGGATTAACAGTAGTGGTGCCCACAAGGCACTCTTAGGATTCTAGAGTATCACTCACAGAAGACTCTAAAAGAAAAATCTGACTCTCAGAATCACTCCCTGTTACTCTACCACTTCCTCAAACACAGACTGCAGACAGTCCTCTCGCCATTGCGCCTGGATTCCCACAGAAAAGCTCTGCCTAATGTCTCAGTATGGAGAGGCTCTCATCTGCCTCAGTCAGTCCTCACAGGCAGCCCGTGAGGCCTAGATCCCAGACTCCAGGAACAGGGAAACAATTCAGAGAGGGAAACACCATGCCCAGCAGCACAAGGTAAATAAACTGTGGGTAGCATTGGTGCTTTCTATGCAGGGACAGAGCAAATCTGGGCTGTTAAAGAGTCATTACTGCTAATACTACAGCAAAGATTACAGTCAATAAAAACTGACAGTAAAAATATCAGTTACTACAGAAGAAAAAGGCCTCCTGTATAGCCCAGGTCACTTCTGAAGTCCTCCCAAGGGAACAAATGCCTACTGGAAATGGAGTCAGGAGGAGGATAAAAAACAGCGGTAATTAGCTTCTAAAAATGCACCAGTGGTCAATCTGGGACCTTCCAGAGGATCCTCAACAGCTACCAGACGGATCCTGGCCTAAAGTGGGCCTGGGATGCAGGACTAAGTAGAAGCTCCCTCCACAGGACTTCCTTATAACGGGACAGAAGGAAATGGGTAAGGGTCATTTTGTTAAGAACTACCCAATGAGTGGGCGTAAATTAGTAAGGCAACATTCCAAACACAAACTGACAATTTCTGTGAAGACGACCTTGGTGGGAACCAGACTTTCCACATGAAGAAATCTCAGGGCTATAAAACAGAAACCCCTAGAGGTAAAGAGCCCAGGCAGAGCTCACCTATGAGCCAGACTTCCTGAAGTGCCACTGCTTACTGGGGCTGTCAGACCAGGATCCCCTTGCAGTCAACAGAACCGCATCAGGAGACACCACTGCATTTTCTCAAGTAGCCTCTTCAGCTCAGAAGAGACAGGGCTACTGTTACCTCTGGGTCTGATCCCCAAGCCATGTCCCTTGCAGCTCCTCCAGCCCCTCCTGGAATCCTAGGACTAACTCTACATGTTTCGGCATTTCCTCCCTGGTGAGATGTGCTCCTTCAGGAAGAAATCTTTTCCCCAGAGCACCTAAACTCAGCATTTTTGAAACCTAAGTGCTTAAGGCCATGGGACCCCAGTTACTTGAAACATGCTCTCAGGGCTGGAGATGTGGCTCTGAGACAGGATGTGTGCTCAGCATGCACAAGACTGGGATTAAATCTCAACACCTCCCTTGCCCTCCAAATAAGAGGAGTCATGCGTGTTGGCAGTAACACTGAAATCTGATTATTTGCCTATTCATAGGAACTGTTTCTGAAGTGCCCACAAGCATACCTACATTCTCTTGAAGAATAACTTCCCTCTGCCTTAGGAATAAATCAGAATTACACAAGTGCAAGACCAATATCCACAGCTTTAGCCAATCTCTCCACAGTCCCAACCATCCCTGAACCTTAGAATCACAAAGAGGGGGGGGCTTGCAAATGATTTAATCTCCTATCTAATTCCAACTTGCCCCCTTTCTTCCCATTTAAGCTCTCTCACCTATATAGACAGCACTTGGAGATAGTCTCTTTCAGGAAGCTGTCTTTTAACATCCCTTCCAATGGACCATAATAACTTATGATGATTAAAATAAATCAAAATCATTATATTCAAAATCAAAATTTCTACTTGAAAGAGATCATGATCTCTTAATGCCAGGTCCATTGCCAAGAAAACTGAAGAGCTGTTTTGATGTTGTTTGTTTTTGGAAGTTTTCTTTAAAAAAAAAATTTAAAAGAAGTTTAAAACAGACTAAGTTGAAGAAAAAAATTTCTTTAACAGAACACAAGCTCAAGGCTCGTCTGTTTTTTACTGAGAGTATGGCTATAATAAGCAAAGGCAGAGAAATCAACGGCATCATTTGACACCTATTAGGAAAAATTCCAAGAAAGCTGGAGTTCAGTTGATGATGAAACAACTGAAACAGATATTCTGACGCTGCTGGAAGCAAAAAAACAAATTGAGCAGAACCCTTCCATAGAAGGGAACAGAGTAGAACTAGGGAACTAGGTCTGGTCACACTGTGAGCCCTACAACTTCTGGGGCACTTGGAAGCCTATGGCTGTGCTCAGCAAAGGCGGCTTCTCAAACCAGCTCCTGGACATCATTCCTGCTTTCTCAGATCCTGAGAGTTCTGTGTGCTGGCCCTCTCCTCCAGACGCTGATGCTGCCTTTGTCATCAGCTGTACAGGGCCCACACCGACAGTTGAAGGTTTTCTTATACACTGTCCACAGTACTGTCAAATACCCCAGTGTAAGTACTGTGCCTTAGTTTTTCAATGCCAAGGTTCCAGAAAAAGTGTAAAATGGAACCAAGCCCACACCACAAAAGCCCCTACTGCAATACTGCTTTGTTTTTAATTTTCTCATATACCATAGGCCTAAGACCATGGGCAAATAAGGAGAAAAGTAAAACATCGTTTCAATCTTCTCCAGGTTTAGAACAAACACACTAAATCCTGGGTCTGTTTCCCATGGCATTTCTATATTCTTAAGTGACAGGCTCATGCTGCTGTTTGCATCATCAATCTTAAGATAGTACCACTGAAGTCCTGTTTTAGAAATGAGAAATTAACACACCCCCATTAATTATTTCCCCTTCCCCATATTTTCTGTGTTTATATCCATGTATGTATGTTTATACATCTATACCATAGCTATATTAAATAAATTCATATTTAACAGGATTTATAATTTTATAACTATGTTTGTTCAATTGCTTATAGTTTATTTTTTCAGACTTAATAATTGCTTGCTTCTTTCTTTCTCCGTCCCTTCCTTCCTTTTTCCTTTCTTTTCCTGTATAAGTTTCCAGTCTTGAATGTCTACCTGGGCTTGAAATGCCTGGGAGCTGACTGGGTTTACAGCTACAGGTAGTAAAGCAAGTGCTTTAGAATACCCCAGGCATCACTCCATTACTCCTTCCTTCAGAGTTCAAGTTGAGAGATCCAAAGATAACTGCCTCACATAGTGGTGTATGCTAGGCTTATAGTTTATGGCTATATTCACTCGGGTGCTTACTTTATTTTCCATAGACATAATGACTTTTTCTGCCCATTTGCTTAGTTTCTTTCTAAAATGAATAAAGTAAAATAATTTGTACTGTTTTCTACCTGTTCAAAGCAAAAAGATTGGCTACTACCCCTTTTCTGGAATTCTGAGATTGGGGTAGTCTCTATGAGTTACTCATTGGGGTTACCCACTGGGCTGGAAGGCCCACAAATGCCAGGATCCATAGCCCACTGTAGGTGACTGTTTTTAACTCTTTGGCTCTTTTGGCTTTTTGGAGATCCACCACTCAGCTTCCAAATAAATCACATGGAAAGGCTTATTATTACTTATGAATGCCCAGCCTTAGCTTGGCTTGTTTCTAGACAGCTTTCCTTAAATTATCCCATCTACCTTTTGCCTATGGACTTTTCCCTTTCTTTATATCTATATATCTTTCTTTCCTTCTTATTCAGTGTCTGGCTGGCCCCTTCTTTTCTTACTCCTTGCTTCCTCTTGGCTTTCTCCTCCTATTATTGTCTCTGCCTGCCAGCCCTGCCTATCCTTTCTCCTGCCTTGCTATTGGCAATCCAGCTCTTTATTAGACCAATCAGGTATTTTAGGCAGGCAAAGCAACACAGCTTCACAGAGTTAAACAAATGCAGTATAAAAGAATACAACACAACTTTGCATCATTAAACAAATGTTCCACAGCATAAAGAAATGTAACACATCTTAAACTAATATTCCACAACAGCCCATGTCTCTCTAGAGAAAGGTCTAGTCCAGAATTTCAGAAAGTAAGCTCTGTAAAGCTTCACATAATTCTTCATGGCCTGAAGCTCCATGTTCACACCAGAAAGAGACCCCACAATCTACAATCCATTCCATCACAGTGTGATCTTGCCAGAGACTTGGACCTCCAATCTCGTGAGTGTAGGAGGTCAGAGCCTTCTGCAATCTCTAAACCCACTCTCTCTGTTGACCAAGACTGTGTTAACTGTAGTCTCCTAAGTTTTCCCCTTTTACCTGACCTTGAATATTTTGACCTTTTGACAGACAGGGAAGAGAAGCATTCTCTAGATAGAAGCCTATTGACTTAGAAGTGGCCCAGAAACCCAGATATTTGTGGTCCTCAGTCTTCAAGCAGGGAAAGAATTTATGGGGATGATATTTAGTGGCTTAAAGGAAGAAAATGACTTAGTGTCCTATCCAATGAGTTTGGCTGTGATTCACAGGAAATGTTTTAATTATGAAATGTGCAAACATAAATATCCATCATCTAGACTTAATAAATGTCAATATATATAATAGCAAATTTGTTACAAATGAAAAACAAAAGGTCAGAGATACAGCTTCTCCAGAGCCTCCCTCTCAGGATGCCCCTCCCTCTCTCCATGTACACAACAGGGACACAACAGCAGACTGTGTGGCTGTGAAGCCGAGAGACACTGTCACTCAACACTGCCTGTGTACGTTTCTTCTGCCATGTGAAACTATTTATGATTTATCCTCATTGCTACAGAAAGATACAAACCCTCCTAACAGCTTCCAGATGCTTAAATACTGAGTAGAAAGAGTGGGGAAAGCTATTAGAACCTGCTGGGTGACGTCTGGGTTATTTCCTCTTTTTCTGTTACTACCAACAGTGACAGAATAAATATTTCAGCATCTTCTTCGGGAACAGGGGCAGTGCCCCTCAGCAAGGCAGAGAGAGCATCTTCCAACATCCTTAGAGAATATCTAGCTGAGAACAGAGACACAGCTCATAGAGCAAAGTCTTTGCCTGTTACGTGTGATGCCCCACGTTCAATGCCCAAGCCCCACCAAAAGATCAAACTGCCCATTCATACGTACAGTTATATACAGCACTGTACACCCAATGTGGAATCTCCCAAGTCCACCACTAAACTGTTGCCAATAGGAAAATACAGGATGATGTCTTGTTGACTCACTAGCCCTGGGAGAGAATCAGAAAATATTTCTTGATCTACTCTATTGTTTTTTTGCCCTCCTAGGCTACTGCTTCTTGCTAAGATTTAGAACACAGCTGGGTACTACAGATGTAAGCCCTGCATTGGGTATACATAGTCACATTATTTTCAGATTAAAGCTTTGTCTGATTGCTGTTTAAACTATATTTTCTTGTATTTCCAACTTGAATTTTTGTCTTTTTAAATTTTATTTATTTATTTATTTTTGTTTGTTTGTTTGTTTTTAAAGATAGGGTCTTAAGTATTCCAGGGTGGCCACAGACCACCTATGTAATCAAGAGTGGCCTTCAATGCCTGATCCTCCTGCCTCTACCTGCTGAATGCTAACACCACAGGCATAAGGTATCATATCTGGTTTACACAAGTGCCAGGGATCAAACCCAGGGCTTTGTCCATGCTAGGCAAGCACTAACCAAATCAGTGATATCCCCAGGCTCTTTGAAATTTTTGAAAAGGTCAAATTTGTAGTTTTCTCTTTCTACATTCTTTCAAATGTCCTTTTTCCAGTGCTATGCACATTTTCCTCTAAAGTTTAAATGTTTCTCTTCAAAATGATGCCTTTAATTCATCCAGAATATAATTTTCTTTTCTCACACTGTCCTACAACTATTCCTTATACTCAGCAGTACTTTGTAATTATTGACATAATAATCACAATGTCAAGACCAAATCCCTGTGTCTGGTAATCCCTCTCTGTGTGTCTGCGTGCCACTGCCACACCAATCCAAATGCGACAGCATTATAACAAATCCCACTGACCCCATCTGGCATCTTCAATTAATTTTAGAATCATTCTACTTGGAAAATTCTCTTGGTCGTGGTACTTTAATCTTTAACTGCATTCATTTTATAAATTAATTTAGGAGCACTAGGTGCTTATAAATGCTGAAGTTTCTGTTCAGTACCAGACAGTAGCTCTTATTTCTTAAACTAGCTTTTAAAATGTTTTAATTCATAAAAATACTGGGTCTAGTGGCACACACTTATAATTACAGCATTGGGGAGGTTGAGACAAAAGGACAAAGATTAGGACAACTTAGGTTGCACAGGAGGACACCATCTCAAAATGCAGAACACAGCATAAAGCCACTGTATGTTTGTTTGCTGTGTTTATTACAAGGCATATTATATTTTATTGATGGGATGGACTATGTAATCGCCTTTTCTACTGCACTACTGTCAGTATGCTATATACCTAATGCTCTCTTAACTTTCTTTAGATCTAGTCTTCTGCTGAATTCTTCCTTGAGTTGATATTTTAATAATTTCTTGGTTAGGTAACATGATCAAAATTATATTTCCCTCTATTTTTATGCATTATGAGTTGACTGGTAGTTAACAGGACAAAATTTAAGATACACTATTAACTTTTAAAATAGCTAATCTTTATAAACACATTTATGCAAGAAACTCACAAAGCAATACATAAGAAAATGAAAGAACCTCAGAGAAATGGGAGGAAATGGAAGATTGGTTTTGAGAAAATGTTCCTTTCTTTATAAATATTTTGTTACAAAGAAATTATCCAGAAAAGCAGAATTACTTTGGAAGGAACAGGCAGGAAATCACATTTACTTTACACTTTTTATTAGAAGCAGTGAGAGCTCAGTAACAAGGTCATGAAAGCATGCCCATTAGAAAAGAAGAGCAAAGCTTTCTGTATGTGGGGATTTTACATAATGACAAAGGATCTGCCAGACAGCAGACAAAGTGGCATTTCTCCAGGAAGCCCACCACCTTCACCAACCCAAGGGGAAGGAGGCTGCTACAGACTGGACTGTCCTATGAGGCACTGTCTCAGTGGAAGGGTAAAATTAGACCCGGAGAAGGACTCTTTGGAAATGCGGTGGACTTTGGCTTGATCATCAAAACCTTAAGTAAAATCGTCAGGTAGATTAAAGATCCCCTTCCCAAAGCCACGTTCAGGGTATCTGTAAACATCAGACACAGGAAATAGTTCCAAAGAGTTCTCCCATTTGAGTAGATCTCCCAGGTCAAGAGAAATGACAAGTCAAACAAGAATAATACTTGCACCAGTTAATAATATAAAAAGGAGTCACAACAACATGCAGAGAAACTAAAAGAATAGGAAAATGAAAAACACCAGGAAAACAACTTTTGCCTCCATAAGAATCAAATAAATATTACAGTGTGTAGAGAAAGAATAGAGAAGGAAATTGCCAAGAATAAGCAGACAACATGCTTAGGGGAGAGAAAACAAAACACCCATAACAACCCATTAATTAATATTAGAGCAAAGAAGAGTAGGTCTGGTTAGAGAGAGCAAACATACATAGATAAGTTCTTTATGAAACAGAACCCAGGAACTTCAGCATGACAGGGAAGTGCCCTACTGCTGAGCTAGACCTCTAACCTTGTGGTGGTTTGAAAAGAATTGTCCCCATGGGCTCATATACTTGAATGCTTGATCACCAGGCAGTGGAGCTCTTTGAAAGGATTAGAAGGATTAGGAGGTGTGGCCTTGTTCCAGAAACTATGTCACTGTAGGGTGGGCTTTGGCTTCAGGAGCCCATACCAGGCCCAGTCTCTCTCTCTCTCTCTCTCTCTCTCTCTCTCTCTC
>LOJH01061673.1:0-10960 GCA_001685095.1 Ellobius talpinus
TGGGAGTAAGGGGAGAGGGGGAGAGAGAAGTGAGATGGGGAGGATGGGGAGAGAAAAAAGACTCAGGAGGCAAATAACTAACAAGTCTCTGATTGTCTCTGAAATGTACCTGTGATGTGGGCTGTCCTTCTGTATATATGTTGTTTTTATTGGTTGATGAATAAGTTGCTTGGCCTATTAGCTCAGGCTTCTTATTAATTAGCTCTTAAATTAACCCAGTCTATTAATCTATGTATCACCACAAGGCTATGGCCTATGGGTAAGGATCTGACATCTTTCTCCTTTGGCAGCTACATGGTATCACTCTGACTCAGCCTGACTCTCTTCCAGACTGGCTATATTCTGCCCTGCCATAGGTCAAAGCAGCTTTATTCATCAACCAATTAAAGTAACACATATATGGAAAGATATCCCACATCATAACTGATTCACAAGCTCCACCCTCACCCCATGCTTAAGTGAGTATCAAGAATATAAGGAGAAGAGACTCCTATTTGTTAAGCTGTCTGTAAGTCATTCAATGTGCTCCAGGGTTCCAGTTTTTGTAAGCTAATCCCCATACTAGGATTGGTTTTTGATGTAACATCTGCCTTTGAATTGTCCATTCTTCTGTAGGTAACTCCAATTAACTCATGGTTTCACTATCACAACCACCACCACCACTGCCAAAAATCACACACACACACACACACACACACACACAAAGTAACAAAAACTGCATTGTTAACAGTTGTATCAGTATGTGTTCCATGGTTTATAAATTGATTATTTTGTGGATTGATAGATGTTCTGATTGACCTACGAGTAAATTTTGTATGTATAAATATGGAAGAATACATAACTTTAAAATAATTCTTACTTTTCTATTAAAAGTTGCATTTATTGTTATATATTTAGTATAATATAGAAAAATCAATGCTCTCAGAATCCTAAAAGAAGTCATTTTAATTAGTTAATACAAAATATACATGTTTGGTATACATGGCAAATATCTATGTCCTAAAATATATTGTCCTAAACCTCTGTGCTTGACATGGTGGTATATTTCCAGTACTTAAGCAAATATGTGAGATTAGTGAGTTTAAGGTCATCCATGGCTAGAGTGAGACACTGTCTCCAAAACCAGGAAAGAAACCAAATAAAACAAAGCCAATATCCTGAAATTTCTGTTCTTGCTTTGGACCACATATCTCAAGTAGAACATATGGAGATCTATGCTACTCATGATCCTCTATTATGTCCAAGGAGGAGTGAAAGAAAGAACTCTTTTACTTCAGAAAAAAATCATTTACTTCATTTTATTTTAACACCCACAATTAACTAAGAATGCTAGAAAACTGTTACTATCTTCCTCCTTCATGAATCTTTCATTGGTTTCATGGAGTTAAAATGGTCCGAAGTGGATAAAACAATCTGAAGTAAAAAATGAAATATACTAAGAATTTTAAGCCCATTGTGAGAGCTTGTATAATTTAAGATGAGAGAAATTCCTTTTTACCTATTTGTTTAGAAGTTTTCTATTCATTTAGACCAAGATTTGCCACTAATATTTTCAAGGATGTTCTACTACCTGCCTTATTTAATAAAGGTAAAATATTGATCAGAAACTATGTGTGTCTCCAAAAGATTCAATGATTAATGCATGCAGTGCTTGGCACAGTCTGAGTGGTAAAGAGGCTTAGGATTGCTGCAGAAATTTAATGAATCAACTAAGCTTATCATACAAAGTAGGAATACAAATACTGTTTTAAGTCATAATCATTGCTAATATTATTTAATTATCTAAAATGGTGCACTGACTTTTCAAGAGATAAGTACACCCAGATATTGCAGTATATTACCAACAGAGTTCTTATATGGAGAGTAGGGACTTTAAATCCTCTGTAATGATAAGCTAATATGTGTATATCTACATTTTATTCTGTTAAAAACACAGCACATAATTTTAATATCAGGTTCCTGAAATATAAACATTAAAGTCTACAATTGATTGTTATTATTGTTAGCTACAAAAGAGCACTTGGTAATTAATAGAGAATGATCTGATGAGTTAAAAGTAAAAGTAAGGGAATCTGCTTTGAGGGACCTAAAGTCCAACTCAAGCTGAATAGATATTCGCTGCAAAAATTCTCTTTTCTGTGTAATATTAAAAATACATGATAGTGTTTATATGAATGCATATGCATTTATATATAGCTAATCTGAATATTTGGGAGAAATAAATAGAACTTGCTTCGTTTCTCATAGCATACTTTCTCCCACAGTGGCTAGATATATTTAGTATCATCCAACTTTTACAGTAGCAAGACAGCTTTTACCAATAGGAAGTCAACGATCTTTGGATTATTTTGGGTGTCTTCTTAAGAATAGAAGAATTTTTAGAAAGGGGAAAAAAGTACTGACATAATCTCCTGTTTACAGTTGGTGACTCAGTCTTATGTATAGACATACCTATGTAAGTAATAATAGAGTAATTGGCCAAAACATAAGGAGTAAAGATATATGCTCATCAAGTTTAGATATATGCCATGAAAGTTTAAAAGATTTCTTCCCTGATGGAAATGACTGATAACACTGTCTGCCAAATGATGTGGTAGCACCCAATGTTATACAGCATTATAAGACATAAAATTATACTTTGCAATGAACGTTGCCTAGAAATCACTTAAGCCAGGACCCATTTGTGGAAGATACTCTCCATTGTGGACGTCTTACTCAGAAACCTTTGTGCTCAATGTCTATTCACACAGTGACTCTTGACAGCAGTTCCCAATTTCCAATTTAGCTCACTTTATTTCTTAGATCTTCCTTATTGTTTTTTTTGCTGCATTGTAACTTATATTACTTGTACTTTATTATATTTTGCAAGAATGATTTGATAACCTTGAGTAACCAATTATATGAACCACCATTTTAATAAAAACTTTTAGTATCAACTGGCATAGAATCTTGTACTAAAATTCAGTGGAACATTATCATTGTCAACTTAGGTATATAACTCCAGGAAGGTCAATACATTTATTACTAATGTTATAGGCAGTAATCTGTCCAAAGCAAATTGCCACTATTTTATATAGAACATTGGAAAACATCATTTTGATGATCTTTGTAGTTAAAAGAAAGGGAATCAACTCTATAGCATATAGAATTCATTTCTTACTACACTGTTGAAAAGATTAATTCCTTCTTCTTGATGTATTGTATTCTAGCTTATTCAGCATTTATAACTAGTTCTGTGGTTTTCTAGAATTGAAACACTAAAAGCAATCCTGCTCTGAGCATTCCTTGTTGTACTATTTGGTGCACAGGTATATGAATTTCCCTTAGCTTTTTGCCAATGAATGATTTTGCTTATCATAGGAATGTATATACTGCTAGTGGTCATTACCAGTTTTCTGAAGTAGGACAAGCTTACAGCCCCAAAACAGAAATGTATGAAAGACAGAGCTGCTTCCAGTGCTTTTCACACTTGGTGTTGTACCTCTGTCAATTTGTCACTCATGTCTGAATATCTTATGTCCTTTCCCTGCCCATTTAGATGGCTATTTATGACATGGATGTTGTCATTCAATAATGAATAGACCCAGAGATGGGTGTTTTACCACAAACACATGCCTCCCTGTGTACATGCACGCTGCTTCTCTTATTAGACGACATACTTTCCCACTCTTATATCTGTTGACGAACAGAACTTATTTGAAGTATAGCCCACTTGTCAGTTTTTCAGCATATTCTCCTAATTTCCATTTCATATGTAAACCTACAGTCCATCTGGAGCGAAAGTGTGGGTGCACTAAGAAGAAAATGAACAGTTATTTTTGTTGCATAAAGATACTGAAATCAGCCCAGCATTATTTCTTGAAAAGCTCACTTTCAGTAACACTATGGTCTCCTTTCTGGTAAAACTCATTTCCTTGAGTGTTGGAATTTATTTCTCAAATCCAGACAATTGTCCTATGTCTTAGTTACTGTTCTATTGCTATGAAGAGTCAACATAACCAAACCAAATCTTATAAAAGAAATCATTTAATTGGTGCTTGGATACAGTTTCCAAGACATAGTTCACTGTCACCATGGCAAGGAGCATGGTGTCAGGCAGGAGTAATGCCAGAGAAAAACTTGTGAGCTACATTCTGATCTACAACCAAAGAGAGATAATTGGGCCTAACACGGGATTTTGAAACCTCAAAATGTACTACCATGACATATCTTTGGCCCTCTGAAATTCCATTTAAATTTTAGAATCACCTTATCATTTTAACAAAAACTACTGTTTTGATTCAGTTCTGAGTACAGCCATTTAGAAAGAATTTGATGAGAATGATGTCTTTGTAAAATTGGTTTGCTTGCTTTCTCTGCATACAAGCCTGCAAATAATAGCTCTCCATATTCCAGCTTTTGATAGTATTCAAAAATACTTTGTAGTTTGCAATGAAAAAATCCTCAATGTGCTATTAGATTAATTTCTTGGTGTTTGATGTGTAATAGTAGTTGGGAGCATGTAAACTTAATATACTACTTTTTATTTTAGCATTGGTTGTATTTTTGTGGTAGGAGGCCACTTGTTCATTTCCCAGCTGCCCAGACTCCCCAAATAACCGCACAGCAACTGTATTAATTAAATCACTGCTTGGCCAATCACTATAGCATATTCCTAGCAAGCTCTTAGATACCAAATTAACCCATTTCTATTATTTTATATTTCACCATGAAGCTAGTGGCCTACCAGCAAGGTTCCACCTGGTAGCTCACATCTTTCCTCTCTGGGGACTACATGGAGTCTCACTTACTCCACCTTCTTTCTCCCAGCATTCAAGTTAGTTTTCCCCACCTAGCTCTGTTCTGCCTTGCTATAGGCTACAAGCAGTTTCTTTATTCATTACCCAATAAAAGCAACACATATACAGAAGGCCTTCCCATACCACATTCTAATTAACTTTATGTAGAGGGAGCCTTCTATATCTCATCACCCGTAGTTCTCCTGTCTATGTTTTCTGTGTGCACTATCCCACTAATATTTGCAAATACTGATAGTTTACTTCTTAGTTTTTCATCTTTATCTCTTTAGTTTTGTTCCTGCTTTATTGCATAGGCAAAGGGTTTTAGTCAAGTATTTATTAGTACTGCCTGTGATTGACATGTTGTGGTTCTTTCAATTTTCACTAACTCCCATGAGTTAAAAATAAATTCAAATCGGCATCTAAGATATTCATTGAAAAAGCAAGAATATAAAATTTCATACACAAAGAGGCATGGATTTTCCTTCCATTCAATTATATTGTACCTTTATAGTTATGACATTCAAGCCACAAATGACATAAGCAAAAAGTAAAACTATTTAAAGCTGGTCTGACTTATAAGCAATAAAAATGAACTTCAAAGTACTCAATCAAAACAGAAAGAGCCCAACTGAAAATTCAGATTTTAGCAAACAATTTCTAAGAGGAAAATCTGTGAATCAACACAAATATATGTTTGATCTCATTAATTGTTAAATGAATGTGAATCAAACCCACAAAGACCACTCATTTATCCTTCATGGCAATGGCTACATAGACAATAATGGCTGTTTCAGTTGTTGGAAAATCAGAACTCAGGATTTAGGGGCAGGTGGATCACTTCTAAGCCAGTCTGCCCTACTTAGTGAGTTCCAGGACAGCCAGAACTATACAGTGAGACCTTTTTAAAAACTTAACAAAACAGAATTCATATCTGATAACTATTTCTTTATCTTTTGCAGGTATATTAGCAGGCTAATAAGTCTTATACAGAAATGGCATCACAAGAGAAAAGTTAGTTCTATATTGGAAAATAATTTACCAGTTCCCCCTACTTGGTATTTGTGTAATTAAACTTATAAAATTAAGCCAGTGTTATTTTTATTAACTTTTTTCTTTTTCTTTAATCAAGAATTTAATTTAGTGCAATCTTTTCTCATTTTACATAGCCATTCCCACTTCCACTCCCTCCTCTCCTTCCACCCTACCTTCCCCCCTACACTCTCCTCCTTCACTCCCCGTCCACTCCCCAGAAAGGATAAGGCTTCCCTTGGAGAGTCAACAAAGTCTGATACTTCACTTCAAGGCAAAACCAAGGCCCTCCCCTCTATATCTAGGCTGAGCAAGGTAACTCCCCAAAGAGAATATGCTCTAAGACACCAGTTCAAACCCTAGGGATAAATCCTGGTCCCACTGCTAGTGGTTCCAGAGACTTCCCAAACCTCACAACTGACCCCACATTCAATGGGCCTAGTTTGGTCCTATGCAGGTTCCCTTGCTCTTAGTTCAGAGTCAGTGAGCTCTCACTAGCTCAGGTCAGCTGTTTCTGTGCGCATCCTCATCATGGTCTTAATTCCTTTGCTCATATTATTGCTCCTGCCTCTCATGAACTGGTCTCTGGAAGCTTGGCCCAGTGCTTCACAGTAGATCTCTGTATGTACTTCCATCAGTTGCTGGATGAAGGATCGATGATGACAGTTAATGTAGTTATCAATCTGGTTACAGGAGAAGACGAGTTTAGGGGTCCTCTTCACTGTTGCTTAGAATCTTAGCTGGGGTCATGCTTGTGGATTCCTGGGAAAATCCCTAGTGCCATATTTCTTGATAACCCTTTGATTGCTCCTTCAATCAAGATATCACTTTCGTTGTTCTCCATCTCCGTCCTTTCCGCTTCTTGAGCATCCCATTCCCTCATGTTCTCCTCTTCCCTGCCCCTCTGCCCTCCTAATCCCCTTCCACCCTCCTTTGTCCTTCCCCCATACTTCCAATCTTTTCAGGAGATCTGGTCTGCTTTACCATCCCAGGGGGTCCGTATATGTCTCTCTTAGGGATCTGCTTGTTACCTAACTTCTCTGGGATCATGGGGCTATAGACAGAATATCCTTTAGTTTACATCTAATATCAACATATTAGAGTGAGTGCATACATTGTTCGTCTACCTGGGTCTGGGTTACCACACTCAGGATGTTTTTTTCTAGTTCCATCCATTTACATACAAATTTCAAGATGTCATTGTTTTTCACCACTGAATAGTACTCCATTGTGCAAATGTACCACATTTTCTTTATCCACTATTTGGTTGACAGGCACCTACATTGTTTCTAGGTTCTGGCTATTACAAATAATGTGTCTATGAACACAGTTGAGCAAATGTCCTTGTGTTATGAGTGTTTATTCTTCGGATATGCTCAAGAGTAGTATTCTGGGTCTTAAGATAGATTTAATCTCAATTTTCTGAGAAACCGCCACACTTATTTCCAAAGTAGCTATACAAGTTTGCACTCCCAGCAGCAATGGAGTTTTCCCCTTATTCTGCATTTTCTCCATCTGAAGTTATCTTTGGTGTTTGTAATCTTAGTCATTCTGACAGGTGTAATATAGTATCTCAGAGTCATTTTGATTTGTATTTCCGCAATGACTAAGGATGTTGGGCAGTTCCTTAAGTGTCTTTAGGCCATTTGCAATTCTTCTGCTGAGGATTCTGTTTAGATCCATACACCATATTTTCATTGGATCATGTAGTAATTAAATGTCTAATTTCTTGAGTTCTTTATATATTTTGGAGATCAGTCATCTGTCCAATGTGGGATTAGTGAATATTTTTCCCATTCTATAGGCTGTTGTTTTGTCTTAGCGACTGTGTCCTTTGCCTTTCAGAAGCTTCTAAGTTTTAGGATGTCTCATTTACTAATTTTTGCTCTCAGTGTCTGCTACTGATGTTATATTCAAAAAGTGATCTCTTGTGCCAATGTGTTGATGGCTACTTCCCATTTTCTCTTTTATCAACTGTGATTGGATTTATGTTGAGGTCTTTGATCCATTTAAATGTAAGTTTTATACAGGGGGACAGATATGGATCTATTTGCATTCAGCTACATATTGACATCCAGTTATGCTAGTACCATTTGTGGAAGATGTTTTCTTCATTCCATTGTAAAATTTAAGCTTCTTTGTCAAAAATCAGTTGTTCATAGGTGTGTGAATTAATATCAAGGTCTTCAATTTTGATTCCATTGGTTCACCTGTCTGTTCAAGCAGTTTTCATTACTGTGCCTTTATAATAGAGCTTGATGTCAGGGATAGTAGTGCCTCTGATAGTTTTTTCATTGTAGAGGAATTTTTTGTTTTTCCATATGGAGTTGAATACTGTTCTTTTAAGGTCTATGAAAAAAATGTGCTGGGAATTGATGTAAATCTGTAGATTACTTTTGATAGAATTGCCATTTTTACTATGTTGATCCTACCTATTCAAGAGCATGGGAGGTCTTTCTATTTTCTGGTGTCTTCCTCAATTTCTTTCTTCAGTGACTTAAAGTTGTTGTTGTACAGGTCTTTCCCTTCTTTGTTTAGTGTTACCCAAGATATTTTATGTTATTTTTGGCTAATTTGAATGGTGATGTTTCCCTGAGTTCTTTCTCAGCCCATTATTATCTGTATATAGGAGGGCTACTGATTTTTTTAATTGATCCTGCCATATTACTGAAGGTGTTTATCAGCTGTAGGAGCCCCTGGTAGAATTTTTGGGACCACTTATGTATACTATCATATTGTATACTATTATATTATCTGCATAGCAAAAGTTTGACTACTTCTTTTCTAATTTATATCCTTTAATCTCCTTTTCCTGTCTTATTGCTCTTGCTAGAACTTTGAGTACTATGTTGAATAGATATAGAGAGAGTGGACAGCCTTGTCTTGTTCCTGATTTTAGTGGTATTGCATTAAGTTTCTCTCCATTTAATTTTATGTTGGCTATAGGCTTTCTATATATTGCTTTTATTATGTTTAGATTTGTTCCTTGTATCCCTAATATCTCCAAAACCTCTATCATTAAGGGGTGTTGAATTTTGTCAAGTGCTTTTTCAGCATCTAATAAGATGATCATATTTTTTTCTATCAGTTTATCTATATGGCAGATTAAATTGAAAGATTTTCATATGCTGTACAATCCCTTCATCTCTGGGATGAAGCTTACTTGATTAACATTTTTCATACAATGTATTTTGAGTCTCTCACCCCCAACTCTTCCTAGATCTTTCCCACCTCTCTACCCATACACCTACACAACTTCCCTCTTCCCCCGCTTTTGTATATGTGTGATATCTGTCTCTCTCTTCCTCATTCTTACTTTCTTGCTCTCTATATTTACTATAGTCTTCTAGTTTCCTATTGGTTATCAGTAAAACTCAGATTCACGTCCAAAAGTATTCCTGAATAGGATGTGAATTTCAATATAAATTTGCATTGGCCCTCAGTCAAGTTATTTCTAAATACTCTCACTGTTTGGAAATTTATATACTACCAGTGACTGTATTAGCCTATTCTAGGAGATTGAGCATCAAGTATAATGGTTTCACCATAAAGCAGTGATTAGAAGGTTACCATTTGAAACCAAGAAGATCATTATTTTTTACAAGCTTGCATGGAAAAACAATCTTAAAGCAGTCAAGTACATCTGTATAACAATAAGAATTTTTACCTAGCCATTCCTTTATAAATTTAAAAAATAACAATGTACACAGCCACAGCAGAGAGATAAAATACCTTGATGCTATCCCATCCAGTACTGAAGGGACAGCATTAACTCCATACCTAGTCGACATCAACTACTCATCCATATACAAAAATTCAGCTGAATGAAAAATTAGTGGGGAGATAAGAGATTGTTTTGAAAAGATTCTTAAAATCAAGACTATCCCTGTCAAACTATGGTTCATAAGGTACCACCCTTGTCACCTAGAGCAAATATTTGAGCTTCCTGGGAGAATTTTTATTTTCTTTATGTAGATGTGAAACAAAAATGGTGACAGTACTACTCTGACTAATAAATTACACTTTCAAAAAGTTAAGTAAGGTATCTAACACACAACAAATGCCAAGTTAGCAGGAGAGAATACTGAAGTTAGTGTGAAGGTCAATTAATGCCTTAAACTTGTGTAAAATATCACACATTCAAGTATTCATTATATGTTGTTGCTTTCACAGCATTTTTCCTGGTAAAATCTGTCTGTTGCTTTGGTCTTAAGGGATAGTAATTCATAGTGTTCTATTTATACTTGAACAAATAAATGGAGATAATGTTCAAGTATAATTTTTACATGTATACATGTATTCTAATGAAGTTCATCAATTCTAACATTTCAATTCCCACTTCCCAAAAGTTACAGCTCATCCTGAAAAAGTCACCTAAATTTCCACACCACATCAAAGCAATTCTATAAACACAAGCAGTGTCTAGTTGTCTAAAGGGCAAGAAGCTGCCAGAGAAAACTTTTTAATACTCCCATTCTGACATTTCTGAAAAATAAATTTATTTTATTTGATAATTCCCTCTGAAAGGTTAAATATAAACTCTCTCTTAACACAGCTCCCACAGAATGAGTATGTGATGTGTAGATATGTTCTCGCATTATAATAAAGTTACATTTTATAAAATAGGTGATCTCCAAGGTCATGTTTAATTTTGTAATTCTGACTCTGTGCCCCACAAAGTTTATTACATGATTTCTGACGTTGTATTTGAAATTGGGCCTGTTTGCCCAGCATGCCTAACTACAGACATTTTGGAAGACGTAGTACTATTGATTTCCAAAGCCTCCATTTTAGAAGAGGTTAGGATACATTCTGATACTGTTACATTATGTGACCTATTACACACAAAGACATTACTGAGAAATTTCCCTAACCTGAAGAGATTACAGTCTATCACAGGAAATTCATCACAATGCATATAGCTCCGGCTATGATGTCTTACTTCCTAGGGTGCTCTTTTGTTTTTATTTTTGTTTGATTGCTTTGCCCATGCCCATGCTATTTAGGTAATTTGCATATAAAATGCATCAGATTGACTTGCACTAAACTGCCATAGCAAATATTACTTTGCTCGTATCATGCAATCTATAACAGCAATAAAGATAGTACCAGAAGAATCGTCAGTCCAGACAGCCAAAGTTACAGGGTCC
>LOJH01061675.1:281-10960 GCA_001685095.1 Ellobius talpinus
AATTTTTAAATTTAAAAGTTTAAAGCTGCTTTTCAGGACAAGATATGTGTAATCATGCATTCTGGTCAGGGTGTCATATCTTTGATCCGTATTCTAATTCTGGTTCTACAATATGGTCCCTATCGCTCTGTGTATTAAATTACTTTAAGAAATGATTACTTTTACTGCAGGACATTTATTTCCTGTTAGACAACTCTCCTCTTTCCATACTAAACTCTTGATTTCAAAGATTAAGAGAACAATTTACATGTATGTTTTTAGATATGCTGTTTATATGTATGAGTATATATAAATACAAACATTTTAAGAATATTTCTGATCATCATTGCCTCTTTAAAAACAAATATACAAACACATAGCTCTTTGAAAATATCCTGACTACAGTCAGATCTATGCAGGAGAAATACCTAATTATTTTTAAAATATCATTTTGAAACCTACTTTGATTCTTACAGATATCTTAGAGTTTACATATCATCTTAATGTGTTACAGTATAATGATAAATTTTAAATTACTGATCTGTTTCTTTTTGTGAAAAAACATAAATACTAATCTTTATCCTGGTTTTGATGCCTTATTTTACCTTGAATGTGTCATGAATACTAATAAAAAGTTACTTTTTTTTCTAACAAGAAGCATTTCAAGCTACCTATTATAAGTGAGTGGAATAAACTAGAGCTGCCTACACAGCTCCTAGGTAAGGGCTACAAAACCCTTATTCTCTACTCTTCGTTCTACATTCCCTTCACTCTTAGTAAATACATTGTTCACATATGGATCATCTATCAGTCCTTCCTAGGCTGGCTCACTTGTATCCTTACAAAGAAAGAAGGAAGAATGGAGAGGCTCTACACAGCTCCACAAGACCCCAGATATATATCCTTTTGACGATCAGGGCCAATAATGTCAGCTGAAATGATGGCTTTGCCTTTCATGGAGTATCCTTTGAGAAGCCTAAAATGCTCAGCTAGCAATATGACCAGAAAATATGGAAACAATAGGGTTCTTGCTGTGTGCGTTTGCAGAATGGTTTCCTCTGTGGGGACTGGGATTTCCCACTCTGGAGAGCTCAGAGCTTCAGAGATAAAGAGCACAGACTCATACTGAATCAGTAGAAGGAATGGTTTCTAGGTCCATACCTGCTTCCTCATTCCTTGCATCTAAAAATCCACTCATTTTTATCTCTGGTGACATAAACCATTATAAAATCACTTGACTTAGTTGTATACTGTGTTCTAGAGAGTTCCACATGCCCTGCGGTGGTGCTCTGAAAGGTTCCTTGTCTCTCCCTTCCGTATCCCACTTTTATACTACATTCCATGTCTTGGGCTACTCTCCCATCTCCTCTGCTAAAATGTGGGACACTTAGTAGGTTGATGAGATCTAGTAATTACCACGACTTCACTTTATAATTAGCCATTGTATGATGCTGCTGCTAAGAAAGCCAGAACATGGCCAGAATCTGTCCTGTCACCATGAGGAGCTTGCTCTTTGTGAGTTGAAGGGTCTAATTGAACAGACTTTCCACATAGTGGTTCCTGGTTTTGTCAGAGAATAATGCCATGTCAGGACTCGGTTCTTTCTCACAGACAGATGAGACTAGGCAGTAGTATCTATATTAGCCTGGCAAAGAAGGGACCTGTGTGTCCTACCCTATAGCCACGTTTTTCACCTTATTCATGATGGTGACTGATGACTGAGCATGGCTGGTATCTTATTGACTCAGTCTTTACATCCCCTCAAGGCTGAAGCTTTGGTATAGAAACAATCCCCTAGACACAGAGTTTCACATTTTGACAAAGGATCCTTGAAGATGGTGTGAGCTCACCACTGGAATGGCTGCTAGAAACATGAAAAAGTTTTGAATTAACTAGAAGTAGAAATATCAGAACTGTCCTGTTCTGAAGCAGTGAAGAAATACAACATTCTGGGAAGTAAACTTGCAGAAGCAGAGATAATACTGGTGCTGGAAAAACATCAGATGACAGCCATTGAACTGTCCAGAAGGTTTACCGTTGGTCAGAGCTACAGAGAAGGTGCAGTGAAGAGTTTCCATCAATATCAAACATCTCACTGCTGCTTCACAGATGGTAGCGGGGGATCACTGATAACAACTTGGGATGAATGGACCCCAGAAAGCAGCATCTGTACAGAGACACCTCAACCAAGAAATGGGAAGACAAAAGATATGCACATTGCAAAGTTTTTACAACTAATTGTATGAATCCCCAAGATCAGATCAGATAGCTAGACAAGTGAGATGGCTGTAGCATTCAGAATCCTCAGAGAACAAATCTGTAAAAGTGGCCTAAAGTAGGTAGCAGGAGGGGGACTGTCTTTTCCTGAGCCCTGTGTGATAAGAGCAGATGCAGATATATCTATGACTGTCATTAAAGTCAAAGCATGTCCTACCAGCCCTTTAGTTTCTGTTGTACTACCAGGTCACAGGTGTTCTAGTTTTTCTGCCTTTCTGTGGTTGCTTGGACATTTTGTCAACTTAACACTAGCTAGAATCATTGGGAAGAGGGAAATTCAAATGAGAAAATGCCCCACCAGGTTGGTATGTAGGCAAGCCTGTGGGGGTATTTTCTTAATTAGTGATTGATGGCGGAGGGGAGGTCCCAGCCCACTGCGGATAGGGCCATTCTTAGAACCGTGGTTCTTGGGTGCATAAGAAAGCAAACTACATGAGTCAGAAGGAGCAAGCCAGGATGCAGCACTCATCTGCCACCTGCATTCAGGTTTCTGCCTTGCTAGAGTTCCTGCCCTGGCTTTCCTTAGTGATGGCCTGTGACATGGACCTATTAGCTGAAAAAAAAACAAACAAAAATAAAAACCAAAAGAACCAAAAGACCCTTTCTTTCAGAAGTTACTTTTAGTTGTAGTGCTTTACCATAGCAATAACAACTCTAAGCAGAAATTGGTACCAGAACTGTGTGTGTGTGTGTATGTGTGTGTGTGTGAGAGAGAAGACACACACACACACACACACACACACACACACACACAGAGAGAGAGAGAGAGAGAGAGAGAGAGAGAGAGAGAGAGAGAGAACACTTTGAACTTCAGGCTGGCTGGAAAAGCCACCTAAGGCTTAGAGTTCAGCATAAGGTCTGTAGGATTTTAGATGACAATGATTAAGACAATAAGCAACACCCCTCCACGTCCTTTGTTTCAGGTCCTATCCTGTCTTCCCTTAGTGGTGCAGTGTGACCTGAGTGTTGTAAGCTTAAATAAACCCCTCCCTTCTGAAGTCGCTTTCGTCACGATGTTTTACCACAGCAATAGAAACCTTGACGAGATTCATTTCATAAATAAACAGTCTCAAGTGGTCTCAAGCCCATGAACCGCAGACCTAACAGTCACTAGATTCTACAACCTGGAACCTACATTGACCTGGAACTTACATTAACCGTCATCGTCAGTTCTCTGAATCTTCAAGTTCCGTGTCTGTGAGTTCAATTGACTGTGAACGGAGAACATGGAAAAATGTGATTTGCACCAAACCAGAAGGCGCTTTTGTCATTGTTTCCCAAGCATCAGAGTGTAACAACTATTTCTATTGCATTTGCCTGGCATTGGCTATTGTATGTAATCTGGAGCTGGTCTAATAAAGAAAGAGTACACATAGGCTAACTGCAAACATCATAACTTTTTACACAAAGGCCTGGAGTGTCATGAATTTCTGTATCTACAGGGTGGTCAACATAAGGAGTCTGAGACCCAATTCCTCATAGACACTGAGGGACATCTATATATACAGAAGAGCAAATTACCTTACCCATCAGCTCCTGTGCTCATCCTGGTAGGTTTAACTCAAGTCTCTTGAGCTGTATAGATGATCCATTGTTTTCTTCTTAATTTTACATTTATTTATTTGTCTGTGTGCCTATGTGAGTATGAGGGCTCACACATGCTCTGGTGCATGTACGGAGGTCAGAGGACAATTTGGGGGAGTGGGTGCTTTCCTTCTGCCGTGTGGGTCTCAGGGATTGAACTCAGGTCATCAGGTTTGGCAGCAAGCATATTGACCAGCTAAGACGTCCTGTGTGTACTTCCCTTTTTCTCTTTTTAAAATCTGCGTCTTGTCTCTCCAGGTAATTCCGTCTTTTGGATGCACAAGGCCGTAGCCCTAGTTCAGTACATGCTCCTTTGTCTCCTGTTCCCTTTTATATCTGCTTCCCATAAAAATTACAACTTTAATTTCTTCCTCTTTATCCAATCATTTCATGACATTTCCCAAATTTCGCCACCTGACCCATGGAGTAACTAAGACGACATTATGACTGAAAAAGTAAGGTGATGGTAAGAGTGGGAGGGTGCTGTAGCCTGAGGCTAATCACGAGTTACATGCAGCAGTTAAGGAAAAGGCTGGTAACTCAAAATTTTACTGCAAGGTAGGTTTCTATCTTTAGAACCTTGGAGTCACCAACCCAGATAAGTAACTGGTTTTACTGATGATAACATGAAATGCCTGGACCATTGGTTTTCTAAGGGTGTAGCCTTCCTGTTTCTCTTCTGAGGTCATCCTCTTCCCCACCCCCGACTCACTCACTGTTCTCTGTACTTTGCAAGGTTTCACTGCTGTTCTATTTTGAACTCTGACATTTGGGGGTAGAAAGACTTTAAAGTTTATAACATGTTTAGAAAATTACTTGAAATCGGGAAACAACAGTTTATCACTTGATATCAAATAATTAGGAGACAAAGCAGAATTGAGAGCAATATCTCCGAATACAGGAGCTAAAATAAGAGAATTAGTTTATACAGAATCTGCTAATGGACTAGTCAGATGAATGCTTTCAAATTGTTTTTAAAGCTTTTAACTTTTAAAGCTTGAATTATGAAGAAGAATGCATTCAAATTATGGATTTTAGTGGTTTTCTTTTTGATAGCCATGTTTCTGAATAACTATGGTATCAGAGTTGTTTTGCATGTAATAAACCAAAAAAAAAAGAAGTTGAGCCAAAGATGGTCCTGACTGGCCTCGAATTTTGAATTTTTGATCCAGCTGCCTCTGCCTCCTTCAGAAAATCCTACCAGTATGTGCCACCACAGCCAACAACGCAAAAAAGTGTGGATATGTGGATAAAGGGGATTACTATGTGATTCATTGTGTCACACCACAGCTTCCATGACAAGAGATTTTTTTCTTCCTTTTTTTCTCTTTTATTTTTCTTAAATTTTATTTATTTATTTATTTGCGGGCTGTGTTGGGGGAGAAGAAGATAGGTGGAATTGGGAGGCATGATGAGAAAGACACAAAGAATAATAAAAAAAACTTTAAAAAATAGATAAGAGGGTCCTAACTGTGCTTTTCCCTTCCTGATACATTCTTTTATCTGTTTCCAAAAGTAAACATTCTGAGTCTTTGAAGTTCTCTCCAAAATGTAAAATGTGGGAAAATTTTTGCTAATCCTTTAACTATATTAGGTGGCGTAAAATGACAAGAAATCTGTCATAAAATGGGGCCGATATAGGTTAGGTCTCTCCTAAGGGCTGGATGTGAACTTGATGTTGATTCAGACACACGGCATCCACTATGCACTTTGGGTCTGTGAACACAAACAAATGGTTTGGGACAGCAACATTCTCTCCTGGGCTCAGCCCCATTGTTCTCTGCACTTAGTCACAGCTCATAGTTGATGCCGATGGCTATCTATGTGTGGGACATTTTAACCTACATAGAATTAGACGATTTACAATATTTTCTTGACATTGATTTTCTCTTTAGATTTCAAGTAATATTGTTTGGTTGCCATCAGCACTTGCCCCAACCCCTACCACACATATGCTATAAAAGCCAGGTTTGGTTGGTTGTCATATTTTAAATTTTACAATATCAATCTCATATCACTTTAGCATCTCTATAAAATTCTTTAAGTAGGCTATGGTGATGCATACCTATAATCCTAGCTCTTGGAAGACAGGAGCAGGAGGCCACCCTCAGCTACATAGTGAATTGGAGGCCAGCCTGGGCTATGTGTGACCCATGTCTCTAATAAAAAATAAATTTTAAAATAATTTATACTCTCAGCAACACACATAGCAACTAAACTAAACATTTTCACTGTCATTTCTCAAGTTCCAACGGCCCTTTTCAGTTTTGATTTCTTCTTTTGCACCCAAAGTATTCTTGACTCAGCAGATGGTACTGATCAAAAATCCAGCATACACAGTGATGTGACCTCAGCCCTCTTAGTTAAGGTCATGGTTATATACACAGTTCAATTGGGGTGCATATAGGATAGTCTGGAAACTTTTTAAAGCTGTGTCTGTGAAGCAAATATGATCTGTAAGCCAATGCACACTAAAATGAGACTCTGACTTCTTTGTCCATTATGTGGATTCCACAATGACCATGATGATAAAGTAGTTAGTTGGAGAGCAAAGTCTTGGGTTCTATATCTTCCTATTCTAAAGATTGCCTACCATATGAACTTGTGTATATTTTATAGTTTATTAATAAGAGGTACATACCATCATTCCCAGCAAGACTGAAACCCACACAAGTGTGTAAGTGATAAAGAAATACAGCTGTCAATGTAAGTGTCTTCTTCTGTGGTCCTAGCCTTAATAGCTGTCAAGTTATGCTATATCCAATGAAACAGGATATAACCAAACTAAAGAGAGCCTTCTAGAACATAAAGATGCTCAAATCAAAAGTACTGCCTAGCTGAAATATACCTCTAAAGTTTCAATAATCCTAACAATCTCCCTGTGACAATAAACATGAATGATAAGTCTTGTTTCCTATAGGTTAATTCAGCTGCATCCTGTGCTGTTGGAGCCTGTTTGTAGTTACTTCTTTGGCTGTACCCACTACTACAAATTTCTTTCATTAAATCCAAATTGTCCTTGGTTTATGTGTTTCATTGTTTCCAGATAAGAAATGGTTAAATAAACCCTAAAGTTTGGCTCCAAGATAAATCACACAGTACCTTTTAAAAATAAGTCACTATCGTTTAGATTTCCAACTAAAAATCAAAACAAAATTGTCATGATTAATTATTTATTTTGGAGAATCTAAATCTTATTTGAGAGACTACAAGTAACATAAGACAGCATGGCTATTTTCACTGCACTGTGTTGGATTTCATTTGTTGTTGGTAAAATCTGGACTTCCTCTAGCTTTCTAGGATTCTCTAGAATTTTCACCCTATCCCAAATAATAGTGATTGAAACTAGCATTTCACACAGGCTAGGCAAGCATGCGTCCATGTCAACTATATGCCCAGACAGCTTTTAAAAATTCTCCTCTTGCAGAAAAATCCTGTCTTGAAAAAACAAAAACGACAACAACTATAAGAAAAATTTCTCCTCTTGTAGATCATCAGTTTTCAACCTGTAGGTCATGATACTTTGGGGATGTAACCCTTTCACAGAGGTCACCTTTAGGTATGTTTTCAATGATAAACAGCTATATTTAGATAGATAGATGATTTTCAAACACTGCAAAAAACCTACAGAATATGGTAATGACATAAGGCTTTTCATGATAGTGAGACAAGTCTGCTCCTGGAAGCACCAATTTACTTCAGAGAAGATAATGGGCACTGAAGAGACTCCATATGGAGTTTGCTTTTTTATGGCAAAAACTAGCCCTTTGGGTAAAAAACTGCCTTGATTTAATTACTGACAGTATACTGTCCAAACTGAACCAGAAGGACACAAAAGAAAGCAACTGCTAGACTTTGCCAAGAAAAGAAAGGACAGTCCTTCAAAATTGCCTGCTTCTCAAAAAAGTCTATCAGATATATTAGGATGGTAGGCCAAAGATGGATGCCACAACATTACAGAACAACTTTAGGTGACTTTCCAGGCAGCCAGATGTTAGATAACCCTGCTGTTAGATAACATTTCACCTTTCTGAGGACTTTGTTGGAGTTGAAGACTAAATAATTAGACTTAATTATGATAAAATGTAAATTAGGTATAAAACTCCAGACTCACAAAGATAAAACAGATAATAGAATATTTTCCCTAATTTTGGCAAGTACAAATGGACTAGATATTATAATTGTAATTTTTACTTGAGAACTGATTTTGCTGTACATATTTTTTTCTATGTTGAAGTTAAAACCTTCTTCTTTCATTGGACAAAAGGGCAGAAATGTAGACTATTCCTTTACACTGTGCAAATATATGTCACTGTAATTGGTTTAATAAAGAAGCTGACTGGTCAGTAGCTGAACAGAATCAGGTTAGCTGGGAGAGCCAAACTGAGAATGCTTGGGGAGTCATCAACAGATGCAGAGAGAAGTAAGATAGCCGTGCTGTACTGAGAAAAGATACCAAGCCACATGGTAAAGCATAGATTAAAAATATAGGTTGACATAAATATAAGAGTGAGCTAGGAACAAATCTCAGCTATTGACTAAACATTTGTAGTAATAATAAAAAAGACCACCTGAAAAAAATAAACATTTACATTATGATTCATAACAGTAGCAAAAATGCAGTTAAGAAGTAGCAACAAAAATAATTTTATGGTTGGGGGTCACCACAACATGAGGAACTGTATTAAAGGGTCACAGAATTAGGAAAGTTGAGAACTATTGATTTAGATAGAAACTTATTAAGTTGCCCAGAGTGGCCTTGGGCTCGCTCTGTAGCCTAGGCAGGTCTTGTTTTTCCGATTTCCTGCCTTAGCCTCCTGAAAAAGTAGGATTTTAGGCCATGCAACCAGTTTGACTCTGCTTTTATGCTCTCTGTATTTTAATTTCTAATAATTCCCATTGTAGCATATTTGAGATAAAGCAGAATTGTATGCCAATTACAGACATATGGAAGAATATCTTCCATTGGTGCATGAACATGCCCTGTTTCCCTGTCGGATGTACTTTTCCTTCTTCCATGAACTTTTATATCCTTGTACATGTACATGTATCTTGTACTTGTCTACAGGCATAATACTTCTGTTTAAGGCCTAAGAGGTCAAAGTTCTGAGGCTAGATATAATTTAGATTTGAAGATGACCTTGAAAGGGTTAAACAAGAGGCTGTCCTTGGAACACATTGAGAACTAGTTTGACATTGTGTGTTGGCTCAGTGTCCTGTATCAGGAAATAAACATCTTTTTTTCAAAGATATGTATTTTTATATTAAATGTAATAGAATTATATTAAATGAAACGGTCAGTTTGTTGATTTATTTAACTAAAAGGAAGGGCCTAGGTATAATGTTTAATCTATGAAAATGTATATCTTATTATGAGATAAGATGCATAGGTTGCTCCAAAACTTTATAAGTTGCAGTTTTCCTACTTGACGTTTAAATATATTTCTATACATTATTTCACTTCCATTGTGTAATTGTCTTTAAGTACCATTTATATCTAAAGAAAGACTCCCCCCCAAAACATTAAATCTAGACATGATATCCTGGATTGCGATGGCATAATTTAATACATTATTATTATGTTTAAACACATACATATATACTTGTAAATCTACTTATTTTGAGTATAACTTTGTATAATATTTTTATACATAAAATATAGGTTTTGGAACCATTATATGCAATTGTCCATGCAGTAGCAAACATACATTATGACAAACTTATAATAAATTATATATGATACAAGAGTAAATTTTGTAGGATAAAAAGGAAAATGATTTACGTTTAAAATATAATGCTAATTCATTATTTACAAATAAAAATTTCTATACACAGTATATTAAATACACTCATTTCAAGCTTACGTTCATATGATATTCACATAAAATTCATTCCTTATTTGTTGCAATGAAATTGGATTTGGCACTGAGCATTTGAACAGCTTGTTGACCTATCACTCCAGCTCCAAGGCTCTGAACATGTGGAGGAACTCAATTTACCTAAGATATGTGTTACAATCGTTAATAAAGCATGGGAGTGAAACCCCTCTCTTGTTCTGATATCATCTAAAGGTATTCCCTCCCAACACCTGGGTTATTTTGATTTCACTGAAGATGGACGTGAAAATGAGGTAACACTGCCCGAGTCTGGAATAACATACAGGTGTCTCCATGCCAAAACAGAGCAGACCTTCTGCACCTTGAAGCTTCTTCTCTTGCTTGGAAATCAGAGAGAATTCATGCCAGAATTCATGACTAATGTTTTAGAATTCTTCACTCATTCTTTTGATATCTTAAGACCTTAAATATCATCTTGTTTATCTTCAGCAAATTTTATGGGTATGCAAGTTTTGATAACTGTTTTGACAGTGTATATTACAGCTTCAAAAACAAAACAAAAGTCCGCTGTGTATTAGTTTAAGCTCTTTCAGCTTAATATTTTGGATGAGGCAAATGTTTCTCTTCTAATTATTATTAATATTATTTTCTTCTAATTGGATAAGGTTATTTGGACAATCATTGACTAAGACTACTACAAAATGTAATGTCTGTGAGAAGAGCATGCTTTGCTGTGGGCTCTGCAGTATGAGTGAGGCTTCATGATGTGCATAGTGGAAGCACACAGCCTGCCAATCTGAAGGGAAGACACATGATGCAGAGATGCTCAAAATTCACTCCTGTCCATGTTGGGAGACCTGGTGGGTCTGAAATACCATGTTCCCAAAAATGCACCCCTGTGGCTAATACTTTTTCATGTCAACTTTTCTCTTTCTTTGTCTGTGCTTTCCTTGACTCTTTTCTTACCTCACATTTGAGAATCTCAGACTCCATACTGGCAAG
>LOJH01061676.1:0-10960 GCA_001685095.1 Ellobius talpinus
GGAGGAGAGGAGAGGAGAGAAGAGGAGAGGGGAGGGGAGGAAAGGAGAGGAGAGGGGAGGGGAGGGGAGGAGAGGGAGAGAGAAAGCAGGAGAAAGAGAGGAAGAGAGAGCCAACTGGAAATGTAATAGCAACAGCTTCTTAAACCTCAAAGATCACCATCAGTGACACACCTCCTCCAACAAGGTCACACCTCCTAATCCTTCCTAAACATTTCCATCAACTGAACAAAGCATTCAGATATATGAGCCTATGGGATATTCTCATTTAAACCACTACATAAGATCTCACCATGCAGCCTTGGCAGGGCTGCAGCTCACTATATAGACTAGACTGGCCTCAACCTCCTAGAGATAACCTTCCTCTGCCTCCCAAGTGCTGAGAATAAAGGCATGAACCACTATGCCAGGCAAAACCAATATATTTTTAGAGTTAGAATATTTATTCACAAATGAAAATATCAGAATTGTACATAAAGCCCAAAATACCTTCATCATTTACTTTAATTTATAAAGGCAAAAGTCATTTCTAAAAGCTACTTCATAAGATGTGTTAACAGTTTGCAGTGGATTTTGTAATTAACCTGTTATATAGGTTCTTTGATGCATGAAAAGTTTCAGTTTATATTCTACTGCAAGGATTTTATTTAGCTTGGATTTAACAAAACTTGTATAAGTACTTGGTGTTTTAAGTCTTAGGAAGGTGAGGTTAACTTAGTTATGTGTAATTTTATAGTTCCAAACAAGGTAATAGATGCATTCCCAAACTCCTAAAGTTTCCATATATTCTTCTATGTATATGTTTGTGTATGATAAGAACTCTTAACTTGAGATCTAGCCTCTTAAAACGTGAAGTATATCATACACCTCACATACACATAGCAATACACAAGGACTCAGAATTTGTTTTTGTGTCTCACCAATCCACAGAAACAGGCAACAATCACCAATTTTCCTCTTCTATTATAGTAGGGAATACTTGGAGAGTTTTCAGAAGCAATATCATTAATAAATTTATTTTTTGAAGAATTGATTAAAGTATATGTTATCTATCTCAATAATCCAGGATTCTTGATTTTTAACTGAAATTATGATCATGTATATATATATGCAGATATATTTTCCCATAATAATTTATATATATTTAAGAATAATGTAGTCTTACTCCATGAGGAGCTTATTACATACATTATGGTTTACATATGAAATACTTTTCATGGATTTACTTGTTAATGCTTAGCTTATATGTAAGTTTGTTGAAATTTTAATTGGGGGAAGTAGATCCTAGGGAACATAGCTGTGTATTTATATCTAGTCTCCATTTCCTTCTTTGTTTTCTGTTTCTTTTTCCCTGTGAGACAAGGAAACTCTTTGGTCACATAGTCTTACCACTGAGATGCTTCCTCAAGTGCTGGGGGCTCTCTGAAACTGCGAACTAAATCAATTCTCCCTTCCCTTAACTTGTTTGGCTCAGGAAGTTGGTCAGAGCAGCAATACAAGTGACTAATACGTTGACAGACAAAATTAATATGAATCAACATTTGGTTTTATCATGTGATATGTACTATTTTAAGATATGAGAAGGTTCTTTAGAAGCAGAAAGAAAGGAATTTAAACCAGGATTAGAATTGAAATTCCTTTCTAAAAATTTGATCTCGAGAGAATGGCTAGTATTAATTAGAACAAGGGAGAGAAAACAATGTATTGAAGGGTAACAGACACATGACATATGAAGCTGTGGCTTTGTAGAGGGGGTGGTTTCTGCTAGAAAGAAAGCTGTGTGTTAAATGCCAGAACCTAGAAAAGGAATGGGTGGACCAAATCACTATCTGTCTGTGTTGAACATAAGGAAACAGAGCAATAGGGAATCACTGAGGGCTGAAAGAACGGTGCAATGATGAAGTCCTGGAGGCCCAGTGGATTTAACATACATTTAACTATGAAAATATAGAGCTCCAATTCCAAAGCTTTTCATTAGAAGAGGTCAGTGTCTGGACCAGAGTCTCCATCAGACCTTCACATACAGCTTCCATGCAGAAATTAAGAGAAAAGAGATGAAAAGCCAGAGAATTCTTTTTGAATTCCTAGCAAAAGAACCAAGACCAATTTTGAGCCTGTGGCTCTGAGTTCCTGCCCTAAATTGTCTAACCATTTCCCAACTCCTGTCCTGATCACTCTCTCAAAAGGGATAACTTTTATCTTTATTTTGAAGAACAGCTTTCCCAGCAATGTAGATACATCGAACATCTCCCAAGAGCTTCTTTACAACTGTTAATAAAATTTTTGTTTTATTTAACCCTTTGATAGAAAATACAGTACATTGTTGAATTTTTGTCAGCTTAGCAGTTGCACACAAATCTACTTATATTTTAACTACCATCTGTGACCCCACAGCTTACAATCAATGCCCTGCCTGCCCATCAGGCAGGAGGAACTTCCGGTCCCATGCTCTGACTCTGCCACAGTCATGATATGTAAGTTTTAACTAAGTCTCTATCATTCTATTTACTAATAAATATTCAGAAGTTATTGGGGTAAAAACCTGATAATTAAAGAAACAGCGGAGGAGCGATCAGCTGTAGCCTTCCACACTTCCCAGATGGAGTGCTTACAGGCTCTAAGTCCCTCCCTATTACTTCCTGTGCATCTTGTCTATCCTTATCCTGGCTTCTTTATGGCTAATTCCAATCAGCTAGTCGTGGTTGTACCTCTGATTCAAGGTTAACTTTATTAACACAGTCTTGGGGAGTCACAGTATGATCAAATATCCTGCAACAGTGCATTTTGTTTACATTGCCCATAAGAGGAGGAGTGGGGACTTCCAAGAGACACAGGAAGCAAAAACCAAGATGTATGTCTGGAAAACTAAAAGTTGCGAGATTTCCAAGTACACCTTCCAAGGATTCTTGTCTTAGTTACTTTTCCAGTGCTTTAGTGTAACAGCATGACCAAAAGCAACCTGGGGAGAAAAGGGTTTGTTTTAGCTTACAGTTGAAGATATTGTAAAGGGAATTCAGAGAATTCAAGGCAGAAATTGAGACAAAGACAATAAATAGAGGAACACTATTATTGGCTTGCTCCAACGGCTTGTTCAGCTGAGTTTCTTGTACTACTCAGAAGACCTGGCCAGTGGCAACACAAGCAGCAATGGTATGGGCCTCTTTCTGTCAATTAGCAATCAAGGAAATGTCCATGGATTTGTCTATAGACAATCTTATGGAGGTATTTTCTGAGTTGACTTTCCTCTTCTAAGTTCTCGCTTGTGTCTAGTTGACAAACACCAACAATAATAGCAACAACAATAACAACAACAAAAATGAACTAGGACAATTACAGGAGCAGACAAAAAAAAAGCTTCTGGGCCAGTAGGCTCTGACCAGAAAGCTGCCAAGATGAGAGTCTGGGGACCTGTTTAACTGTAGGCATTTGTACAAATAGCCCTAGGGGTTCTTTCTAGTCTTTGGGAAGGGATTTTCAGCAGTGCAGCTGCCTTTTGGCCATCACAGCTATTTCAGCTCCTGCTGTTAGCAACCCCATTAAAATCAATCTGAACATTTGTCCTTATTCTTACAGATAAGTGTAATCCAAGGAAACTTTTCTTTGTAACAGAGACCATCACAGAAAAGCACACCCAATCAAATTGCAGAGATCTGGAGTCCAGTTCCAATGGATGCATCTATAAAATAATATCACACCTTACGCACAGGGGACATTGTGGATGAGGGGACAGAAATTTATGAGTTGATCAGAAAGTTTTCTGTGAAGTGGTGTCACCTAGTAATGTCAGAAACTATGTCTGTGAAGTTTCACTAAAATGACTGAACAAGAATGACAGCAATAGTCATGTTGAAGGACAAGAGGAAATCCAAGGGAACTCAGTCCTGCCCAAAGGATTGTTGAGAGTGGGAGATGATTCTTCTCTAGGGAAGAGCACACCAGCTGATTCTCCAATGGCAAATGGTCAGCCCTGAAAATATGCACACAACATTATACAGACAGAGCACGCTATGTTTAGGAATATATTCAATTTTTTTATTTTAAAAGAGAGAAAGGAGTGTGGAGGAGGGCTTGGAGAGAGGAAAGAGAATGGGGAAATGATGCAATTATATTATCATCTTAAAAATAAAATTTAATAAATGATTAAAAAATCAAATTGATTCTTTAAGGTGGACTTCAACACAATTGTTACTTTTATCTATGATAGGTTCCCGTTTCGAGAGTGTGTTCTGCGTCTCTCAGGGAAAAGTCTCTCACACCACATGTGTTCATATAGTTGCACCAACATATACTCACCTATAATAGATAAGATACATAAAACTTGTAAATGGTATGTAGATATTTTTGCATAAATGTATTTCCAAGGTTCTTTGGTGGTAAATTCTATGAGTTTGTATTGCTGAGTTGCACATTCAGCAAAGACCGTTTAGATTTGTAAGAAATCATCACACCATCTTTCAGAGCTCCTGAGCATTTTCTCATTCTCACTAGCAGTGGATAAGCTCTCATGTTGTGACACTTCTGTATCAAGATTTGGTGTTGCTGGTGGTAGATTTTTGACTTTTAGTAAGTGAAGAATAGCATCATATAATGTGGAGTATATCTTATATGTTCATTTTTTTATCTGTATTTTTTTCCTAATTTAATTAACACATAACAAGTGTATATGTCTGTGGAATAGTGTGATGATTCAATATATATGTAAACAGTACAATAATCTAATCAATTTACCTTAAAAGATTAAAAATAAAGGGAAAAAGTTACGTGATGGAAAATTCCAAATGTTTAGGAATTTTTGACCTGTAGTTTGTATATTAGTATAATTTTGTTGTGATTTCTTTTATGCTTAAACCATAGGTATTAAAATGCTATTCTTTGTAATATTACTTTTTATTTTTCCATATAGTATTTGCCATCATCTTATTTAATCAATTTATTATTATTATTTATTTATTTTGGAGACAGGATCTCATGTATTTGAGAGATTGCCCAGGTGTTTTCTAGTAAATGGCAAAAGTAGTGAAAATTGTGAAGGTGTTAATAATTTTGTCCCTTTGAAAGTGACTTTTAAAATATATTGTTTTAAATTTTTGACATTACATTTCTCCCTTCCCTTTCCTCCCTCCAAACCCTCCTGTATATTTCTTGTTCTCTTTCAAATTCATGGACTCTTTTTTTCCACTAATTATTATTGAATACATACATATATAGCTATAGATACATATTTCTAAATATAAAAACTTTGCTCAGTCTGCACAGTGTTACCTGCATGTATGTTTTCAGGGCTGACTCGTTGGTATTGATTAACTGCAGAAAATTACAGCCAAACAGATTTTAGAGCTTTGAAGGTTGGCATTATTTTACTGCAGGGGTGATGACACACTCCTTTAATCTCCACACTTGGAAGGTGTGTGTCATCACCACCAATAACGATAGGATTACAAATCATCTTCAGATAATCTTGGAGTATATAGTATGACTTAGTGAAAAAAAGGGACTCGTGTTCTTTCCTTTTAAGCAACTGAAATATTGTTTTATTTGCCTTCTGACCAAAGCAGGGCAATTGAATGCGGCTAGTTTTTAATGTCCATTTGTTTTATCCATTCGTCTCTGACCACAACGTATCTTAATCTTCCATCTTCTCTACTGAAATGCTTTCTCTGCTATTTTTTATTTTCTATAATTCTCAGGTATCTATCATTTATCTGTGTTTTATTTCCTGAATAGGTCTAGCTGCTTCTTGTTTTACTTACATTTTTTAGGTATTCATCATTATATAAGTCCTTCATCTTAAAGTTTATGACTGAGTGTAGAAAGAGCATTATTTGGGGTCTGGAGAGATGGTTCAATGGTTGAAAGTGCTTGCTGCTCTAGTAGAGGAAATGGGTTGGGTTTCCACTGCCTACTTGTAGACTCTCAACTGCTTCTTAACTCCACTTCTCAGGCATCTGACATCCTCTTCTGGCTGCCACGGGTACTGCATGTATGCAGTACAGCAAAACATACCTGCAGGCAAATACTCATGCACATTAAATTAATAACAAGAATAAAAAACTTGACAGGAGACACTGCTCATATTAGTCCATGCTGTTTAATGATCTCCTCTTTTCAACATCCACAACAAAGAGGCAAAACATAGAGTAGGACTTTAAAATTCTAAATATTATGAAAACTCTCCAGATAAGGTGAATGTATTAGCTTTATCAGTTGGTAATATAGCTGTCAGTAACAGAAAGACTTGAAATTATAGGCGCTAAAACAGTGGAATAGCTTCCAAGATGCATTTGTCTCTTTCCTATAAGAGGAAGCTTTCTGTTCCATGCCCTGCCATTCTGTGGTCTGTGTTCTGATGGGGCTGTGTCTATAGAGATGCTCCATTCTTACTTCGTGAGAAAAAATGCCCTCAAACCTAGGTTGCTTCCAATATATACATTTTCATTGTAAAAGAAATGGCCTTCCTACTGGAATTCTTCTTTGTACCTTACTATGCTGTATAGACAACCTATTAAATTTGACAAAAGACTAACAAAAAGATTTTAGTTTTTCTAGTTCTGGAGAAGAGAAAAAATATGGAAGAAAGCATCTCATATTTTCTTACCAGTTACCTTGTATTGCAGCCAAATAAATATGGGAGGAAATAGGTATAAAAATATGTTCATTGACTTATGATTCATTATCACAAATGACATGTATTTTTATTATTTTAAATGTACCCATAAATTCTTAGTAAGTCAAATATGCTCTCACAGAGGAACTTTGTGACATTTAAAAAAGAATCATAGATAAATAAAAACTTTAAGTAGAAGCAATAGAGAGCATCATGAATCACATATTAGTACATGATTTCAGCAATTTGTTTTTTCAGTTATGATTCATTACTAAAGCCTGAAAATATTACTCTCTCTCAGGAGTAAACTGAATGATTTTTAGAGACAGAATTCAAAGCATATACATAGAAGAATATTATGAGAATATTCTAATGTAGAATAGTAATGATGGAATTTGAGACATATATTCAGAGACAGGCAGTGAGGACAACACAGAGGAGATTCTCTAACTCCATAGGAATGGCCCCTACTTATCTACAACATAGTTTTCAGTGGAGTTGCATTGTCTGAAATTTTATGTGCAAAATTATGAAGGCATTATTAATTTTCTTTTTTAAAGAAAATGATGAGGCTCATGCAGCTGAAAAGTATAAAATTCAGGCAGTATCGAGTTCTAGTTTAATAAGCTTAAATCAAAATATACTACCCACACCACTACCACTAATAGTGATAAGTTTATATTATATAAGATTTAGTTATATGTATCTTACTCATAAAAATAATGTTGCCCCATCACAATGTGGCACATTTCAATCAAAAGTAAGACTTAACCACTTGCACACTCCACCTATTGACTTTGTCTTTTATAAAATAGGTTACTTGGGCTGGAGCAATGGCTCGGTGGATAAGACCACAAACTGCTTGCTGGGGTAGAGGACCAGGGTTCAGTTCTCATCACCCACCTGGCACATGGCAGCTGACAATATTAACTTCAGTTCCAGGGGCTCTACTGCCAACCTCTGGCCTCCTTGGACACTACATGTATGTGGTATACTTACATACATGCTAGCAAAAACACTCTCATACACAAAATAAATATGTTTTTTAAAAAAACAGATGATAATAATTTTCTATCACTGAAAGATTACATGGAGAAAATGCATATAACACTCTTCATTGTTGTCTCCAAAAGAGTGGGTATATTAGCTAGTTTGTGTCACAGTAAGAATATAAAATTCTATAAAGGTAGAGGCTTGCCATTAGTTTTGTTAACATGAGTTGACAGATATTTTGATATGCTGTGCTCAGTTCTTTTCATATGAACAATTGAGCTGTGGCTGGATCTTTGATATTATTGTATTTTATTATTTATTATTTAGAGCATTTTAAGCAATTTCAAAAGTTGATCTTATGTATTTATTAATTTTTATGTGTGGTATATACATATATGTTCATGTGTGTGCCTATATGTGGAGCCCAGAGGTCAAAATTGGGTGTCCTACTTCCTTGTAGTTTTGATATTAAATATAATTGTGTCTCCATTTACTTTCCTCATTCCAAACCTTGCCATATACCCCTTTCTTTCTTTCAAATCCATGACCTATTTTTACTTTGATTGTTGTTGCACATGCATATATGTGTGCATAATACATATTAAATATAATTTCCTCAGTATGTGCAATATTACTTATATATATGTTTCCGAGGCTGATGATTCAGTATTGGATAACCAATTGGTATTTCCTTCCTTGGAGAAGACTATTTCTCCCACTTTCAGCATTTTTAAGTTACTTTTAATTCTTCATGTATGGTTGAGGGCTCCTGAGCTTTTCCCTATCCATGTTAGCATGCCTATTTATGTTGCCCTTGTTCAGATCATGTTTAGAAAGTTTGAGTCATGGTTTCTCACTGAACTAGGAGCTCACTGACTGAGGAGGACTTGCTAGCCAGTGAATTCCAGGGCTGCCTCTGCCCTCATTTCTCCAGCTCTAGGATTACAGGTGCAGACCACCATATAAAACTTTTTATATGGGTGAGGAGTAAAACTCAGATCTTCATTATTGCAAAATTTTGCATTAGAATCATTTTTCTAGTTGTGACATTTTAACTTTATAATCACTAATACTGAGAATACACCTTTGCATAAACTATAGCACAAAAGAGTAGAAGTCTGTTTAGGGCTATGTTAGAAATTGTTGGAAATTCTGTCTTAATCCAAGATAAAACGTATTGAACAATTTTTATAAAACTCAAGTCAAAAATTTAAATAGCATTTTTTAAACAAAACATTATACCATGATACAATGATGTGGGACAACGGTCTGTACCCTGTCACTTATATTTTAAATAAATGCTGATTGGCCAGTAGCAAGGCAAGAACTATAGGTGGGGTGACCAGGCAAGAAGTAGAGGCAGGGCAGTGAGAATTGCACTCTGCAGTCGTGACCCAGCCTAAGAGGAAGCAAGATATGACTGCCTTGCCAAAAAAGGCACCAAGCCACGTGGCTAACTCAGACAAGAATTATGGGCTAATATAAGTTATAAGAATTAGCTAATAAGAAGCCTGAGCTAATGGGCCAATCAATTTATAACTAATGTAGACCTCTTTGTGATTTCTTTGGGACTTAATGGATATAGGACCAGAGTGGACAGAAAACCTCAGTCAACAATACAATCCAAAGATATATTAACTTGATGCATGCTGAGAAATGATAGTAAGAACAGAGTTCTAGTTTTCAGTAATTAAACCATTTTTAAAAAATTTTAAGAGCAGAAAGTTTATATGTGCCTGGTGAAAGTACTGTGATTCATTACATACAATAATCTTAGATCTGAGCTAATCTATTCATGTCATTTGTCATGGATATTGAGCATGCACTCATAGTCAGGGATGCAGAAAAGTCATATCATGCAGCACAGGTGAATTCTGAAAGAAATATTTCATAGTCTTTATATGATTGATTTTGAATTCATTTCAGGCCATTTTATGGTCAAAAACTTGTGCAATGACCAAAATTTCCACAATTCTTCACGTTAACTCTTACTTCTTTAAGTTCCCCAAGATTGTGAGATATTTTCACAGCAATAGAAAATTAACAGACACAAACAAACAATGTTTAGCTAATGTATTGCTATTTTATTGGGTTTTAACTTTATTTTTACACTATGGTAGTTTTAGCTTGGATTCTTAGAATTTTACTTTTCTGACATCTTAATAAGGTATTTATTTGGGAAACTCTGAACCTCTTATTATGGGATAGCTTTCTATAAATTTGTAATCTGGATAAATTTTTCCAATCTCTAGAAGAGTAAACAGTCTTGATTTAGATTGTTTTGTGAAGTTTATAATGCTAAAACTCCCAAACCAGGAGAAGAACGGTCTTATGATATTAAATTTTTTAACACATTATACTCTAGGAAATGCAGACTTAGAATTAAAACAACTTGACATTTTTAAACTTTATTAAATGTACTATCAGTCAGAACATCCTTTAGAACAGAACATTTTCATTGAGTCTATGGTGAACTATTTTGGTTTGGCATTTAGAACTCAATAACTTTGGAAGGACATTGGCCCAGAGAAGAGAATTGATTCTTTCATATTCTGTGTTCAGATATACAGTGGATTAATAGAAGAAACTCCAAAAGAATGAAATATTTGATGCTTTTTAAAATAAATGTTCCTTCATTATTAAAAATATTTCTGAAACAATAACTTCCTTTGAGATTACTTTTACCCTAGGAAGGGAGCAGAATGTGATGTAATTAATTAGAAATCAATTAGTGGCATCATGGGGATCCTTTTAGTATCCATTAAGCCTTAGGTAATTTTCAAGCATACTTCCTAAGATAATTAGTCACTTGGTTCCATAAGTTCTATCTGTGATTAGCATAGTTGTATTATGATTTCCAAGACAAGAATTTAGACTGACAGAGACAGGACTAGAAGGCCAAGACACTAAATATATAGAGAAAGTGTGATTGGGTCCATGTTTTTAATCTCTTTTGAACAAGTCATTGTTTCCTGAGCACTAAAGACTTTTTTTTAATTTTCCTTAAAGGCAGTCCAAAATTTTTATGGTGACTATTTTTTTTGTCACAAATGAGTAACAACATATATAAATCAAGTTTTGTAGAGAAACAGAAATGATGTCTAAACTGAAAAAAACCAGGCAACTAAAATAGACATGTTTTTCTTTCTTGTGTTGTATCTATTCCTGCTGCTCACTGACCTTTCTAGGGTCATCTCTGAGTACCACTTGATGTACACCTGTCCAAACGCCCCGTGGCTCTGCCCCTGGCCACACATAGTGGTCTGCAGTGACTCATGGGAGTCCTGAGAATCTGCTGGTGCGGGGGAAAATTGTATTCTGTTAATCATGTTTTAAATAAATGCTGATTGGCCAGGCAGGAAGTAT
>LOJH01061685.1:394-10959 GCA_001685095.1 Ellobius talpinus
GGAGAGCTCTCCCCGCCGCTTCATCTGGGAAGAGGGGGAGGCAGCCAAGAAATCAGGGTCTGCTGGGCCTTCCGTGACTACTGCACCTACCCAAGACCTTTACTTTCTGCCAGGCTCTCCTTCCCATCTCCCTCTGGTTCTTACTCCATTTTTAGAGCCAAGGCTCCTCATTCTGTCTTTCCACTTTTTACTCTGTGTGTGTGTTTCCTTTTTTTTTTCCTCCATTGAATGTTGGGCAGTCTGTCTTGGCTTTGTGGACTCCTCAAGCTCCTGAAAATTGCACCTTTGGTTAAATTATCTGTCTTTGTCCAGCTTATCTCCATAGGGTGTCCTTCCTAGTCACTATATACAATTGCTCTCTACAGAGGGAATTGGTACCCTTTTTTATCCCACAACCTCATAAAGAAGAAAGCAATGGTCTATGGAAACTTTTTGCCTGAAATCTCATTTAGAGTAAGCACATGTAAAAACACTTTTAGGACCAGAAAAAAGAAGACCAATTTAAAAAGTTGGGGGAGAGGGACAGTCCTGGCTGTAGAAAGTCACAGAGGAAGAGATAAATTTTGACATCAAAGAGAAAAGTTTGTGGTCAAGGAAACCCCCATTCCTCTTGGTAGGGGTGGTAGCAAGAGAAGCAATATGAAGTGAGGAGAAGGAGTGTTGGAAGAGGATGCCTGCAGGAATGGGGCTACGGTTTGACGGTAGAACACACTTCTAGCATGTTCAAGGCTTGAGTTGAATCCCCAGTGGTGCCAAAGGGCAGTGGAGGGAGGGGAGAAGGAAGAAGTACATGGTTGTAGAGACCCTATCCTGATGCTTTGTACCATTTTGGTAGAGACTGAAAATATACACTTAAACCATCATGTGGCAAATGGATTTGCTTGTCTCTCAGTACTGAGGATGGGCACCAGCCTTTCTTCCTCACAGATGCTTTAAGCCTTGGCTAGGAGACATTCTTGGTATCTAAGTTGTGTCTCTCTCAGGGGTCCAGCTAGTCTCCCTCCCAAGCAGTTCGAGCAGCCCGGCTGTGAAAGCGCCGGGATGGTGGCCACTGTCCGTGGTGCTGAATATTGCCTTGCCAATCAGATTGGCCATGGCCTGCCTGTTAAATCAAAGCAGAGGTGGGCCTCAGGATAGAGCAGGGTGGCAGGACGCAGCTGCCATCTTCTTTCCTGAGAATATATATGGGCTATTTACAGGGATGGGGGGCCAAAACTCCTGGGCTCTAGGAAATAGTTAAACTAGGCTTAAGAGAGTTAGGCTCAGGGGAAGAATCTTTGGGTTTTTCCAGGAGAATGGACTAGGGATAAGGAACTTTGGAATGGGAGAAGGGTCTAGAAAGGAACGAGGGAGGGGTGGAGGAGGGATCATCCTAGTTTGACTATTCTGATTCAAGTTGAGAAGCTCTGTGTGCCCCCAATGTCTCCTCTCCCTAGGCCAGCTCCCTCTCCTCTTGCCTCCCACCTCCATGAAACTATTTTTAACTGTGCAGAACCAAAAATAGCCTGGCAGCCGCTTCAGGCCGTGGGAGAAGAGCTATTTATATCACCAGTGACGGTTCTGAAATAGCAGGCAGGAGGAGGGGGCGGCTGGCACGGTAGAGAGCTCCTGGCCGCTGCTAAAAATACTGTCAGTGTGAGTCATCCTGGCCTGGCTGAGTCACCCCACTCCCCCCCCAGCGGCAGGCAGCAGCAGCAGCAGAACAGAATTGGAAGTCTGAGATGGGGGAGGCATCACAACCTTTGGTTATGGGAAAGTGGGCAAGGAGTGAGTTGGGAAAGGGGCTTTGGGCTATCTCTCTCTCTCTCTCTCTGTGTGTGTGTGTGTGTGTGTGTGTGTGTAGAAGGAAAAGGTGGGGGTGTACAAGAGACTCCCAGCCATACTTACTGGGTGAGCATGCAACATTTGCAGCTCTGCCCTCCTGCTTGAGCAATTGAAGGGGAGATGTGGGGTGTGTGTGTGTGTACTTGACTGAAGCTGTGTTGCATGTTCTGTGTCTGCATCCAAGCCTGTCTGTCTGAACACACTTGTCTATCTGCATCCATGATCTGTTTGCATGTGTTTTGTAGCTGGGGTCTGCATCCTTGCGTGTCTGCACATTTCCCAGTACCTGCATCTGTATTTTTTTTATCTGTCTGTGTTTTTCTAAGTCTCTACTTTCCTGTGTTGCATGCAGTTTTGTGTTTTGTGCTTACATTTACTTGTTTTACAGCTCTCTGTGTGTCTGTGTCCATATCTGAGTTAGCCTTGGGCCTTTCTCCCAGCATTAGATGGTTTACATAGACTGCTTCCTGAGACCCATTGCAGCTTCCCTTGCCCACTCTCATACCATTTTTTGTTGCTTTGCATCATCCATCCTTTGTTCATCCCTCACCACCAAGCATCTCTCTTTCTAACTCTCAGCCTCTAATCATTTACAAAGGCCTCTCTGCTGCATGCAGTCTCTGCAGTGGAGAAAAACACTTCCCTTCCTCTAGAACCATCCTGAATCTTCTCTGGCCTGCAGGAGTACGTGGTTTTTTATCACTCCATATTTGGGGAACTGAGAGAAGGGCTTTCTTTAGTTCTAAAAAAATTGCTGGTGTGGGCACAGGCATGTGTAGCACGCACATACACACAGAGACACACACACAACGGAGAGAATGAGAGAGAAAAAAATATCAAGGTCCCTTCTTTACTGAGCAGAGCTCGCATCTGTTGCCATGGAAACCCACCCACTCCTTCCCTGAAAAATCACCAAGAAGAGGTGATGGCATCGAGAAGGGATTGGCTGATTCCTTTCTTTATTTTTTCCGAAAAAAGCCTTTTTATAGCAAGAACAGGCCATGAGATTCCTTGCCCCTATTTTGCACAGCTTCACTGGGACCCTAAAGGGATATCACCCCTCAACCCCTATTAAAGAATAAGTGATGTATCTTTTTCAGAGATTTCTAGGAGGAAGACCTCCTGAGGAGTTGGAAGGTGGGTGGAGGATTTGGTTCTTCAGAATATCATGGAGACTCCTGGCTGCTTTTTCTCAAAAATTGGAGCGAGGATGTTGACAGAGGACTGTGAGTGTGCATGTGGTGTTTGTCTGCACAAGTGTGTCTATGAGGAAGGGAAGGGGAGATGAAGGGAAGGAGAGGGAGGGGAAGGGGAAGAGAGAGAATGAAAAAAATGAATGAATCATTTGCTAGGGCTTCAGAGATGAAAAGGTGCTGAGGGATGTGGCATTCAGAGATCATGTGAGCAGACAGGAGAACAAGATGACAGCTTAAACTGTATGATGCAATGAATGGGGCCGCAAGTTCCTTTCATGGAAGCTCCAGGGAAGCTGGGACTAGATCTGGCTAGGAGAACACAGAAGCTTACTGCTCCTGACTGGAGTGCCAGCCTGGCTCTCAACGGCCTCCTGCAAAGCCTGGCCATCAGCCACTGCAGCCATGTTGTTCTCTCAAGTGAACTACAGCACCCTGCCAAATGGCTGGGTGGTAGAGAGGAAGAGAGATTCCTTGTTTCCTCCTTGGCTTGGCTTGCTCCAGAAATGGGGTCACCGAGGACTGTAAAGCAGACCAAGAATCTGACTCTATCGAAAGATGCATCTCCATCCTAGAAGGCTATCACCACCCTTAGCAAGCAAGGATGTGGCCTGTATGGTAGACTTAAAAGTTGTGGAGTAAGGGGTTGGAGGAACTTGCTCTGTTCTCTTAGACACTTTCTTTTTCATTTATTTATCTATCATGGCAGGGACATACATGTGTCATGGTGTGCATGTGGAGGTCAGAGGATAACTTGCAGGAGTCAGTTCTTTCACTTCGTCACATGGGGCCTGGGTGGGAATCAAATCCAGGTCATCAAGCTTGCCAGCAAGGGCCTTAGCCTTCTGAGCCATTCTCAGGACTAATATGACTAGCATTATTATGTTCATTATATAGTTGGTGAAGTGAAGACCAGAAATGGATAATGACAAAGTCACACAGCAAGGTGCAGGCAATGCTGTGCTTTAAGCTACCCCCCTACACACTGAAACTTCTTCTCTTGCCACATAGAAAAAAAGTGGGGCCTATAGATTATGGCCCCAAATAAAATCTGGTCCACTGCTTATTTTTACAAATGAAGTGTTACTGGGACAGATCCAAATCCATTAGTTTACTTATGAATGATGCCCATCTTCACACAGCAACAGAATTATGTAAATGCAGAAGGGACCAGACACTGCCAAGCCAAAATGTCTACTACCTGACTCTTGACAGAAAAGGCTTGCCATCCTTAGAGCAGAGAGCATAAAATAGCTCTGTCCCAGCCCTCCTCCATCACTGTCTCTCTCTGTAAAGACCTCTGGTCTCAGAACAAACCACGCTGTCACTTCATCTCTCTTTCTTTACCCATCTAAGAGAGAAGAACCTGGGAAGTCCTTACTAATGTCTAGATACCATGAATGCATGGTCTCTCCCATACAGAATTCTGCGTATCCCATTGACAGCATGAATTCCAGCTGGCAGTGAAGAGGCAGCTTACCCCATCCATCCCTAGTCTCTTTGGGACTGCATTTTGAGAAGATTAGTTGTTTCATATTGGAGGTTAAGTTGTTATCAGGAAGACCAATTTTTCTTATAAGGAAAGATGAGCATACTGTGAGATATAAGGCTTCCTGCTGTCTCTAATCTGACTCAATGTCAGAACACGCACCTTCCCAGAGAGGGCAATCAACTTGCTCAGGGTCACACAGCCAGAATGAGATGAACTCAAAACTAACATCCATGTTTCTTGGTTTCCACATTCTTCATGTTTTCTTTTTAAAATCTAGGTTTAATTATTATATCATTCTTTGGAATTGGTGGACTTGCAATCCCATAAATGTTTTCCAGAAGGTTCTCTGGCAGTGCTCAATCCTGTGGTCATGGCGCACCACCTATCTGATGGAACGCTAGCCCTCAAGTAGTGCTGGCTTGTGAAGCATCGAGCTGGCTTCAGCTGCAACCCCATGGGCTGTTTTCCTTCTTCTTCGGCCTTTTCATTGTGACATCACCCCCTCAATCCTACTTGCTCATAGAAGCACTTAGAATGTTTTATCTATTTATGGTTATGAAATCAACAAATCTCATGTGAAGAGGGTACATGCTGGTACCCACGCATGGAAATGGTCAGAGCCAGGGAAGTGGGCTGGGCAGAGGTGAGGGATAAGGAGGGATAGAGTGGGTAGGGGTGGGGAGACTAGAGCCTGGATGGGAAAAATGTAAGGTATCTGGGCAAGGCTTATGGACAGAAGTGATGGAGGGGGCCTGCTCCAAGGAGAGGAGAAAAAATAATTCACAGGATACACTTTAAAGATTCAGACTAGACACCCCACTGCCTCAGTGGCCTGACCCCAGCCCTCTAGGTCTGTGGGCCTCACATACTGTCTGTGATCTTCCTCAGCAGATGAACGCTTCCCTGCCCGAGTGGTCTTCTGGTGATGACTGCCACACCCCTGCTGCTTCAGCACCACCTGTACCTCTTCCTTACCGCACTTTGAAAAATTTGAGGCAAGGTCTCATGTGTTCTAGCCTAACCTCAAATGTATTATATAGCAGAGGAGGACCTTGAACTTCTGCTCCTCCTGCCCCTACCTCCCAATGCTAGAATTACAGGTTGCACCTGTTTTGTTGCTGCATTTATCACTCTTAATTATCATGCTTGTTCCTTGTCTACTACCCCATCTCCTGCCACCAAGTTGCCAGCATCCACCACAGGACTGGGCAGGAATCGGGGACAAAGAGGGTGGACGTGATGCTCACTACATGGCCAGCCTCTGTGGTGGATGCTGGCAGTGGGGGAGACATGAGCCTGGCTTTAACATCATGGAGCCTCCACGCTGGTAAGAAGATAATGCTAGCAAGCCACATGAATGAGAGACTGTCATGGAAGAAGCATCCGGGGTACTTGGGGCTGAAACATAAGGGACAACCAAGCCTAGGGAGTTGGCAGTGGGCTCCCTAGGGTGTGTTTGAGCTATGTTGTTGGGAGTCAAGTGGCCAACTGACTGGTTGTGCTGGGCAGGTGGAGCAGGGTGGAATGAACTGGAGCATGGTCCTGAGGCTTTACAAGGTGTGGTGGGTCCTAGTGATAGAAGCTAACAAGTGCATTAATTAGGTGGACACAAGGCAGTGCTGTAGGGGAAGCTGGCCCTCCACTTTAACCCACAGATGTGGCTGCAGGAGCTGTGCTGGGAATGGGCCTGAGATGAGGTGACCAAGGCTCAGCCTTTGGCCACCAGGGCTGTCAGAAAGTGTGAGGAGCAGCCCAGACTCCTCCCAGGCTGTGCTCTGGTGACCCAGCCTCTGTCCTCCACTTCCCTTTTTTCTAGCTATGGGCAGCTTCTGGCATCCTGTTCTCTGCAGCCTGTGGGCACACACAAGCCCCTTGCCTCTCTCTACACCTGATTCTCATTTTCCTCATTATCTTGACTCAGATATCACCGCAGAAAGTCTTCCCTATCAGGTCAGATCTCCAGCTCTAGGTTCCCTGATATCTGTGCTTCTGTCACCAGTCATGACAGAAGCAATTTTGACTTTGTCCTATTGATGAGTTGGTCACTGTCTTCCCTGGCCTCTACTGGAGCCCCCTGGGTGGTAGGAGTGGTCTGCTTTGTCCACCATCAGTTTGGATCAAAGTACCCCTGTATATTTGTAAACAAACAAACAAACAAACAGAAAAAAACTAGGGGCTGGAGAGATGGCTCAGCAGTTAGAAGCACTGACTACTCTTCCAGAGGACTCAGGTTCAATTCCCAGCACCCACACCCACATGGCAGCTCACAACTGTCTGAAACTCCAGTTCCAGGGGACCTGACACTCTCATACAGACACACATGCAGGCAAAACACCAATGCACATAAAATAAAAATAAATGAATTATTTTTAAAATTCTAAAAGACTGAAAGAATTGAGATACTTTTCTCGGTGACCAGAAGACTGAAAGGGGTTGAGGGGCCAGCAAGAAATGGAGCTTGCTGCCAAGGCTAACAACCTGAGTTCAATCCCCAGGACCAGCATGGTGGTAAGAGAAAACTGACTCCCACACACTGCCCTCTGACCTTCACACACAGACCATGGTGCATGGCCAGCCACATACGTGCACACAAAATAAACAAAAATGTGACTAAAAAGATAAAAAGAGGAGTTTGAACATATGGAATCTTCACATAGAGGCTGGAAGGCAGCCAAGGCAGGAGAGACAAGAGGGTGGGGACTGGAGGGAGGCTCGGACTGAGTCTTGCCTCTATTATGACAATGGCCAGGCATTACTATTTCATGCATCAGTATTAAACTGAGATGTGAGGACAATAAAACTTGTATTAAGGCCTTAATACAAGAACTAGGTGAGACAAAGGCAGGCAGATCTCTATGAGTTTGAAGACAGCCTGGTCTACATAGCAAGTTCCAGGACAGTCAAAGGTACACAGAGGAGCCCTGTCTCAAAACAAAACAAATAGAAAAGAACTAGGTGAACTACCTTGTCAAGGCACTCAAAACAAGGCCAGAGGCATGGAAGGAACGGAGTAGGAGATAGGTGTAGAATGGGAGTGGCCATTATCTTAAGGAGAATATAATTTTGAATAAGACCATACAGAAGTGGCTCAGTTAGGTTTATGGCCCTGTGTGCTTCCTGCATCCTTGGTCTATGAATACTGGATGGAGGCATCCAGGGTAGGGGCTGAAATATCTCCAAAGAGAAGGATAAAGATATCAGTGGAGTCCTGAGGAAACTGGGGGATACAGCAACTGATCCTGAGGGTTTGGATTCAGACCCCTTCCTGTGTATCAGTGGGGCATCCTCACCTCCCTCAAGGGCAGAATGGAGCATCTAGGTCAGTACCAGTGTATTCCTCAGGAGTCAACAACTGAAATCCTTGGCTATCTTTCTAGAAGACAGCCTGACCATGTTCTTACCCAGTTTAAATTCCAGCTCCTGTTTCCCTTACCCCAAAGCTCCCTGTGACTGGCGTCTCCCCTCTCTCTTTTGCCCAGGTTTGCGGGCCATCGCAGACCCCAGCTTTATGTTCCTGTGTAACATCATCTAAGTGTCCCCACTGACGTGGAGTTTAAAGGTGCATCAAGTGCCCAGACCTTATGTACCTGGTGTGGGGATCAGCTCATTAGAACCCCCAGAGCAGATGCCATGTGTAGGCTTGTCCTGAGCATGCAGAGGAGGCATTTTCAGAGAGCATCCCCATAGGCCTGGGCCAGAGGCAGAAGGAAAACCCTAGGAGCAACCAACAAGAGACTCTGAGAGCAGAGAGCTGGGGACACCCTCACCCCTGCAAGTGCTGCAACCACAGTTGGCTGAACCATAGCAAGAAGCAGAGAAGCAGCCGTTCTGGTCTGTTGCTGGAGAAGCTTCTGGAACTAGGGAAGGATGAGCACTGTGTGGGTGAGGAGGGGACACCAGGAAGCTACGGAGGAAAGGACCATCTGGTGAAGGGGAAAGCTCCTGAATGGCCCAGCCCTGGCTGAGGATTCCTCTGCCAAGGATTCAGAGATCTGAGATGAAAAGGGAGTGAGCTTAGCCTCAGTGCCAGCAGACTGTGTTTAAGGCAGAGGAAGAGCCCCAGGTAGAAAGACCAGAAGACAAAGATTCTAGCCCTAACTGCCACCAGCCCACTGGGGGCACCATGCAAGCCCCTTCTCCTCTCTGGGCCTCCATTTCCCTATTTGAAGTGAAAGGTCACCAGTACATTTAGCCTTAGAGTATTATCCTCCCCTATCTGGCCTCCTGAGTGTCTCTGTATCCTGGTCCCACTTGGCTCAGCACTTCTCAGGCTTTGGAATTGGAATACTGCACAGTGAAACCCAGTTTCAGGTGGGGATGAGCCCATGTGCCCGGTGCTAGGGTCTGAAAGAGCCTGAAGCCTCCCGAGGACCATGCTTCTCAGATCAGTCACCTGAGATCCCTGAACACCATGCCTGTACGGGGGGGGGGAATGAATACTTCCTAAGGCTGTAGCTCAGGGGAAAGCAAGTGGCACATTGGCTTTTTCCCTCATTAGATCCAACCCAACCAGGGCCATTCTTACAGGTCTGTACCTACTTCATTAGGGGACTCACCATTGGAGGAGTCCGATGTGGTCCAAAATGCGCAAAACAGACCCCTGCTTATCCTGAGAGCGGTCTGCCCAGCCTGAGCCTGAAGTAACTACTGTTTCTGCTTCCTTAACTTCAGTCTTGTGGAAGGAAAAAGATCCTCTCTGCCTGGTCCCTCAGGCAGCCATAGATGGACCCTACAGTCTATCCCAAACACCCACTTTCAGAGACTCTCAGAGGCCCAATGGAAGAGGGTGCTCCTTTGAGGTCATCTCTCTTGGGTGACTGAAGGCTGATGCAGAATGAAGTAACCCAAGAGCCACAGCCACAGTTGGAGAAAGTAGATCCTGAAACATATCTTTGACTCACATAGAGCAATGACCTTGTGTGTCAATCAAAGGCTGGCCTCTGGAGTCAGGAGCCAGTGTTCTGGGTGCTAATCTCAGCAACAAATATACTGCCTTGCCTTGTGACCTTGACAAACAACGTCTCTTTGAAGACTGCCTCAGTTTACCCCTTTGTGCATTGTAGGCTTGGCTCTGGCAATGGGTGCCCCTTGAAAGCACCATTCAAGGTTCCAGGGGTAGGTGCTACACCCAGAACCACAAATGTTGATCTAGATCAGATCCACTCTGGCTCCCCCAACCCTGGTCCAGAATGGAGACCTGCAGATGTCTGGTTGTCCTCCATCAGGTGTCATCAGGACTGGGCAGAGGGTCCAAGGGGCTGGGTCCACATGGCTCTGAGGATTCCTGCCAGTGTCCAGCAGGCCACATTTCCATCCAGAAGCCAAGTGGCATTTGCAGGCAGTCTAGGAGAGATTTGACTCCAGAATGTTCCAGAGAGCTGGTGGGCTGCAAGAAGTCTTCAATGGAAGCAGACAGCATCCTGGCCATGGAGTCCATGGGGTCCAGAAGTTTGTCCAGAAAGGCCACTGGTCCAGAAAACCCACCTAAGATCTGGATGTTGCTGGGGAAGAAGAGACAGCTGGTACGGAGGCGGAGTTGCCTAGCCCTTGTCTGGGTGCAGGGCAAGGGAGAGAGAGGAACAAAATGTATCAGTAGTCTGCAAGGTTAAGAAATGGGGTTCTCCCGGGGCCAGGAAGCCAGGCTCCATGGTCTCGGGCCTATGTTCCCTAGAAACTAGTCATGTGACTCTGGTCAAGCACTACTCTTCTCTGTGCCTCAGTTTGCCTTTCAGTTTAGTGAGAAGGCCGAGTTTTCCTGGGATCCCAATCTACTTCAAGCCAAGGCCCAGGAATAAAAGACTTAAACAGGGGCTGAAAGGAGGCCCAAGGGCCGCGAGGTCCTCACCTGGCGTTGTCCCTCTTGTGGCCTTGTCTGTAGGATCTCCAAGCACGGATAGGCCTGGCATCTTGTTTCCTTTCAAGGTTTCTATAAGAGTCTCACCTCTTGGGGGCAGGGGATGATGGGTTAAGGGCAAGACTTCCTCTCTCCAAGGATGAAACGTCCCCTCAAAGGTGGAGGGCATTAAGATGAGAATGGGGTGGGGCGATGGCTGGGG
>LOJH01061689.1:4774-15385 GCA_001685095.1 Ellobius talpinus
CATTCAGTTTAGTTTTCCCCACCTAGCTCTACTCTTTTGCCCTATCACAGGCCATGTTTAATAACCAATGGTTTTCACACAATACAAAGGGGAATCACACATCAGATAGATATATTCTTCAACCACTTCAAAGATTTGTAAAACATGGCAATTAAATATCTTAGGATTCTGTTGACATGAGACATGATTGCTCCTGGCAGCACCAAGGTGGGGGTGTGACTTTGGGACCAAAAAGGCATGGCCACACCCAGATCATTCTCTTCTTCCCATGCTCTACACCTTGATGTTGGACCCCTGTTCCTGTTCCATGAGTTTTCCCTTTTAATAAAGAAAAACCTTAAAATACTCTATTCAGAGTTATCTTGGGATTATTTGATCATGTTTTCCCCCATTTGTCATGTTCGGCATCATTCTTTTAACTTCCTCGGTTTGGAAGTATATTTTTGAATCATTAAAGATCTATTGGGTAGATAATTTTTACCTATTAATGCAAATTAATATAGAACTTCTCTTGAATGAAATGAAATATACATATACACTAAGAACACTCTTCAAGAGGGTGGAGGGAATATATGGGCAAGGAAGGTCAAGATCATGAAGAAGTCTACAGATTCATCTGAATCAAGCTTGTAGAAACTCATGATCTCTAGACAAATAGCTGTGGAGCTTCCAAGGGACCAAACTAGGCCCTCTATATGTGGGAGACAGTGGTGAAACTCGGAGACTATTTGAGGGGACCCTGGCAGTGGGACCAGCATCTATCCCTGGTACATTAACTAGCATATTGGAGTCTATTCCTTATGGTGAAATGCCATGCTCATCCTCAATGCAGGGGGAGAAGCATGGTACTGCACAAACTTAATGCTTTGTTGATTCCCCATTGGAACCCTTACCCATTGGGAGTGGTGAATAGGTAGTGGGCTGGGGAGGGTGAGGTGAGGGAGATGGGAAAAGGGTAGCATGGATAATGGTGGTTGGAATGTAAAATGAAATTTAAAAACAAGAATAAATAAATTAAAGAGTAACTCTTCAAAACTGACTTTCTTTTTAATCTGTATACCCATTAACTACTATACATTCCCTCATTTATCTTCTGAGTCTGAGGCCTTGTATGCAGTACTGCTCCCATAAGAAAAAAATAAAATCCTTTTCAACACTGAGTTCAGAGGTTACACAATAACTTGAGATCAAAATTCAGTTGTTCCTAGTTCAGGTACTTCTTGATACCTTTGAAAATCTTTTGAATGTTAGTTTTTATGGTAGACAAGGATAAAAAGATTCTGTCTGATATGGAAATACCATTCTTCACAGCTTATTTCTGCTGAAAACCATTGAACTTGAGATGTGGCACAAAGTGCTTCCTCTCTTTGGTTGCTTCCCATCTGCCAGGAATCATCCTTTATGTTGTGCCTTTACTCAATAACCAGGGGAACCTTTCTTTTTACCAATTCTAAGGAAACACTAAGAATGACTGCTAGAACAATTATAGTCCAGCTAGATTTCTTAATTTACATGAATAGAGGAAAATTCTGTAGGGCATGTGATCCTACGGGATGGATCTATTCCCAGACCAAAGTGACCTGGACTGCAAGGAGGCATGGCACAACACCCTCACTTACCAAGAAAGTTGACTATAAATTTCCCCCAAAGGAGAAATTGCTTTAATAATTTCCCTGCTATGACTCTCTATGAAACTGAACACCATCACTGCCAGCACCATTATCAAACATTTAGTGCAGCCTGAGGAAGTCTCAGCAGCACTGTGGCCTGGAATTTTGATCCACTAAGGAAATCAATTTAAGAGGCAATGCCCTCAATAAGTGACCCATTCTCTGTGCTGTGATTCTAAGGATGTGCACAACACAGGAATGGAATGTGTTGGAGTACAAAGATGACAGCAGTGACATGCAGAATTTGGAAGTTATTTAAAGTTGATTAATTTAACCTGACCTTTCCATATAAGTATAATGCACAATAGACTCCTAGTGATAATTGATTCTGTAAAAGCTCTGAAATGGTTTGAGGAAAGCACAGCTGGGCTGTGCCACAGTTCCTGTTTCTCTGTATTCTAAGCTATTTTTGGTACTTGGTTAATAACATTAATTTTCTAAAGGGGTCTCCAGTGGAATGTATGAACTGCCCTGGAAGATTCTGATTGACCTGGGATTTGTAATGGATGAACCTAAGAAAATTAATTCTACCAAGCTTCTATATTCTTAGAGCTGAGTCTCCCGGATATTTGCATGAGAGATTCCTGAAAGAGGCAGGGAGAGCCCAGTTCATAACTTCCTGGAGTGAACTTCTGAAGGTCCAGACAAATTAATTTGCTTTGTTTCCTCTCTTTATTTTATATATTGATATTTTAAGTTTAAAAACACTAAACTAAAGATTCCACGACCCAGAAGGCCAGTGTCTAATACCAAGTGCCCAGTGTTCACTACTTACATTGTACTGCATTTATATTCCCAAGTTTTACATGTTTTCAAATTAATTGATGCCATGCTATGTCTAAATATAGCAACTGCAGTGATAGTCTGACTGCCGTTTTTCCTCATTAAGTAAAGAAGACACAGAGGGCTCTTAAGTAACTTGTCTAGAGAGCTGTGTAAACAGAAGATCTGGGAACTGAGTCAGATGTTCAATTCCCTGAAATGTTTTCTGGATTCATTTAGATCCATCTCAGGTGTATCAGGAACAAGTTCACTTTATAACAAAGAACCATTACAGATTTTATGACTGAACCATCAGTATGAGCAAAGCACTAATAGACACAAAGTAGAAAATACATAGTAGAGCTTTGAGCGTCTTTACAGAAAAGTATATGACTATGATAATCCACTTTGTTTTTAGTGACTCAATACTAATATGCATGGCATTGTTTTTCCTTGGAAGCTTCTTCAGTCACTTGACCACAAGATTGGACACAGGAATTCATGTATTTGTTATTAACAGCACAGCAATAAAATGTATTGAAAAGCTTGCATTTAAATAAATGTCTTCCAGGTTTATCACAGAAGATGGAGTTTCTGTATCGTAGATGTGCCTGTTTTTGTGTTTCAGACATAGATACTGTAGCTCTTACACTCAAGAGTTTTTATAAGGTGTTTGTTCTTAAGATGATCACATTACTTATGACCATATTAGCTATGTTTGAAACTCATTCGAAGTCCTGTTCAGTATCACATGGGAATCTTAAGATATTTCTGCACAGCTGAAGGGCAGTTTGTAAAAAGGAGCCTTAAATATTTGCAGAGTAGGAGAGCTGGGCTGCAGTCACTGCTGTGCTCTCTGGTGACATGCTAACAGAGAAAAGACATGTCTGTGCTACTCATCAGCATTTAAATTTGTAAAACATATCAAGATGCTGACATCCTGTTGGTCATGAATGACACTAACAAGGATTCAAACGATATAATTCTCCTCTCATTGGATCCTAGGAATCCTGGATGTGAGAAATATCATGCACTTGTCATATTCATTCAGCACTATGAATTTTGTTCTCTTGACAAAGTGTTTGTTTTTGTAATTATTTCTAACAAACACTACTGCTGTGTAAGGCACAGAGTGTCTGTTCAGTGTCTCCGAGGACATGCGAAGTATTCCCAGCAATGGATCCTAAGCTATGTGTGCAGATGTTTGTTTTCTTTGATTTTTAATATAGTTGTTTAGCACTAAGAACTGTCTTGTCACCAGAACCCTTCCTATCAAAGGCAGAACTGTGATCCTAAAATGGCATAAGCTTTTGTGTATTAACTAATATTCTATAAATTGCCTTCTTCAAGGGTGGGAAACTGTTAATATGTTATTAACTCGAGCACTCCAGATATGATGCTTTCTCTCAGTTGCTATAATATGCCATAGTACTTCAATTATGAAATAGATAGTTGGATGTCTTAGGCATAACTAAACACAAGTGAAGCCCTATCTCTGAGTCGCTAGGTACCACTTGTAGAAGAGCACAAGAGAGCTCACTTGAGAGATTGCCCCTCAGCATGGGAAGGGGGCTGTTGCACAAGACTTCAGCTATTTCCCTTGCTGTTTTTCAGTTAGTCTGTACTTTTGTTTGTTTGGGGATGATTTGCTTTCTCTTTTGAGACAGTCTTTCTCTGTTGTCCTGGCTAACTTGTTAATTGCTACATGGACTAAGGTGAGCTTGAACTTGTACCTATCCTTCTGCCTCTGCTTCCTAAGTGCTGGGATTGTAGACAGGTGGCACAATGACTATCTGTCACTTTAGTCTTCCAGTGGCAATATAGGAAGAGTGACCATTTTTCATCAGTGTTCTCACCTTTCAAAAAAAAGAGGGTGCTAGAGGACAGGGACCAGATCTTTCCTCCACAAATGCTGAATGGCTGAATTCATTACAGCAAAAAATGCAATAATTCCTATAACCTTAAAATCTGTTAAAATGTGACCAGGCACAGTAATGCACTTGGGAGGCACAGGTAAGAGAATCATTTTATGTTTGAAGATAGTCTGCTGTTTGTGGTGAGTTCTAGGTGAGCCTAGAGTATATAGTAGACCATGTTGCCAAAGAAAGATCAAAAGTAAGCCAGTGAATGCATACAATAGATCAAAATGATGTGGATATGCAAATAACATGCAAGCCATAAAAGTAGCACTTTTTATCTGGTGTTCTTCATATGCTGATTAATTAATTCAGAAGAGTTTGGCCTAGTGTTTGGAATCCTTCTGCCTTTGCCAACTGAGTAGCTGGGATTATAAAGATGCATCACTGCATACATCACCAGTTTTTTAAAAAAAATTATACATATATAATAATGACTGCATAATGGTGACTTACTGGTCAAAATGTGGCCAGACCTGCAGCTTCAACTTCATCTCTAAGTGAGGGGGCAAAAGCACAGAACCACATGCCTTTGTCCAAAAGCTGTAAATCAGAATTTACATTTCATCCAGAACCCTGATTCACAAGTGGGCAAGTATGAACAGGTCTCTACATGGCATAAAATCCATCCTAAATTGATTTCTAATTTGCATAAGATCAAGAACATGAATTGTTGAAGTTATATAATACCTGCAACTATTGAGAATGTTACAGCTTTGATTAGAAAGATCTCTTACAAACTGTGAAATATTTTCAGAAGTTATTGTGAGGTATCCAGTGGCTATAGCCCTATTTAAAATTTTCTTAAGGCAATCTTGAGCACCTCAGTGAGAGTGTTAAGAGGAGTAGTGATCCCAGTTCCACTAGACTTCTTACAGACTCTACTAGACAAGTACTGACATAGTAAGAATATGTAATGCAAAATCAGCAGATACATTATATTAATTGTTATCAACCTTGGCAAGCATGTATTTTACCTACAAAATTTACTCCTACAATAGTATATGGCAAAATGGCCCTCTTTTATTGGCTACACCTTTCTGTTTCACCAGTCAATGTAATAAACCATTATTTTGAAGCAGTAGCTTTTTTAGTACAAAAAAAAGGCAGATTGAATCTAGGCAATATTTTGGTAAGGAATGTAATATGATCAGTGTTTCTTATACTAAGAAATAGGTAGACTAGTTATTCTAAAATAATGATTCTTGGACAATTGTGTTTGCTCAAGTTTTAGGTTAAATTGATAATTATCTTCCAGCTGATTGCTGGAATTTGCACAAGTACATTTCTTTATTTTTCCTAAAATTGTAATGAAAGATCATTTAAATGATGCTATGTTAATTTTTGCAGATGGTTCTTCTAATGGAACAGAAGCAAGTGTTGTTAATAGTAAAGGATGTGTGGTGAAAACAGATCTGTCCTCAGCTCAAATAGTTGAGCTGTGAGCTGTTGCTGTGGCATGCCAGCTTTTTTCAAATAGTGCATTTAATTTATATACTGATGGTCATTAATTTTTAAGTCTCTGTAGGTCATAGAAATATCCCTTGCATTGGAACTAGTAACAGTCAAGCGAAAATACCATTCTAGCAAGTTCAACTTGAGATAAAGTGATCAATTGAGTAAATTGTCAGCTAAGATATTGCCTTGAGACAATGGGTCAGCAAGATTTGAATGTGCCCTAAAATAACCCACAAAGCATGGCAATTGTCATTGAAGAGTGGCATATTCAATTTGCTGGAACAGCATTTTCACTTAACTGTTACTAGTACCAAAATGCAGAGGACATTTTCTATGACTTAAAGAGATTTAAAATTTAATGACTCTCAGTGTATAAACTAAATTCATCATCAAAATAGTAAATGTATAAAAAACAAATTGGATTAACAAGAGAAGTTGCTTGGCAGATTGTTAGGCAATGTGATATATACCTGCAGTATTTATTTGTATCTCATCTTGGAGTAGATCCTTGAGGCCTGATTCCTAGGCATTTTTAGAAAATGACTGTTACTCATATTGCAGAGCTTTGAAAATTAAGGTATGTGCATGTGACAACCAATACATATTCAGGTTTTTTAATGGCCTCTGCACAAACTGGAGAAGTCACTAAGCACATGATAACTTATTGTTTAACGTGATTTTCATATATGGGAATTCCTAAAATTGTAAAACCGAATAATGTATCTGGATATGTTAGCAAAGTATTTCAGCAGTTTTATTCCCAGTGGGATACTGAGCATAAAACAGGCTTTCCTTATAATCCTCAAGGACAAGAGCATGCCAATGGCTCCTTGAAAACACAACTTCAAAAGATAAGAAAGGGGAATTTATACCTTTAGTCTCTACATAATGCATTAAATCCTCCCCTCTTCATTCTAAATTTCTTAAATGTGGATGCCCATGAGCAATCTGCTTCGCATAGAGTTTGGCATGATGGCATCAGAGAGACCGTCACTAAAGCAAAGTGGAAAGACCCTTCCCTTGCAACGGATTATAGGAAGGAACCCATCCTGTTTCAATATGGGGTTGAGGACATGATTGTCTTTTATCACAGTAAGAAAATGAGGCTTGATGGCTCCCTCAACATTTGGTGTGGTATGTGAAGCAGAAGAAGCACCCCCCCCCAGTGACATCATAGCTGCTGGTGCTCCCACAGAGGAGTTGCAGCAAGATATCTAAACCTGTGCTCCTGACCTGATGATGTCATCATGCTGCAGTCTCAGAAGGGAAGGAGATCATGGTAGTGGCTGGTGATTCCAATTTTTTGATAGAACTGATACACAGATTTCCAGACCTTAGTGAGTCCTATTTTCTCTGAAGTTGACACAAGATTACTGACTGATTGCTTGGCTGTGTATCTACAAAATATCTTGGGACACAAAAGTTAACTTTGCCAGTATGGTGTTCAATCTGCTACTGAAATAGAGGGCCTGACAACTGAGACCTCAGATGTTTCTCCTCTGTGTTAATGAGACTTGGTAAAGTAATAGAACACTATTATGGAGGCAATGTGTGACTGAAGCTTCTCTTCAGAATATGTGGAGGAGTGACATAAAAGATTTTACTGCTACTCAGATAATGTGGCTATCCAAACATATCTTTCAATGTTAGAAGCATCAATGCACTTGGACTGTAGGAGAGAAAAAAGACTCATAGATCACCCAACGCACAAACATTTTCTTATTTTTTGATTAGAACAAAATTATGAGAATTATAATTTGACAAACTGTGCATTTATTGTTAATATTCATACTAGAATTATAGTATTGACCTGTTAACATTTGTAACTCTTTTGGTTCACTATGAAGATGCTATTGATTAGAAAATAATGAGCTTATCTGAGAAAAATTTGACACAGTGCCAATGAGTCATTCAATTTGATATGCTTAATAAGATAAACTTGGATTTTGGTGCAACTGAGACTTCTGAAGGCACCCTAGACCATTTTTAAAAGGTTATCTTATGTTGGTCATCCTCTACTTTCTTTATTAGGAAGTTTTGTGGTCATAAAAGCATGTGTATCATAAAGCAATATCTGCTTGCCTATTATTATCCAATTATTTGTGAACTCTCTCAATGGAAAGAGGTGCATAGTGTCTAACTGCAGTCTCTTTTAGCCCTTTATAAACAGATGCTGGTAGTCAATGACCAGTAAGATCTTCTTCCCTCCAGGCAACTTAAGACAGGATGTGCATGAAAGAATGTATGTACCAATGACAGGTAAGCCTGGAAGGTGGAAGAAGACAACCTAAAGCAAGCGCAGTCATCTGTCCTGTAGTAGAAGCACAGGCTTTGATACATAAATTTAAAAAGGGGAGGAATATGTCCAAGCCCATGAATGTGGATTCGTTCTACTTTGACAGAAAGTCAGAGAGTTCAGGATATTCTTGCTCCTTCGAGGTTATGACAGGAGATTTGACCCAGAGTGTGGCTACCAATAGGATGCTTGGCCTAGGATATGGTCACTGTATATACTACCTAAACAACAGAATATTAACTCAGGATATAGTTACTTGATATTTCAGGTATTGAAGAGATAATTATTCTGCTTAATTTTTATATCATGGTAAATAAAACAGTCTTTTGCCTTCTTCCTCACTTTTGGATTGGGGTATATAAACACATGAAAAATAAATATGGGTGGATTCAGTGTTCACTGGGTTTAGCTCCTTACTCTGTACTGTGACTCTGTCTGTTTCTTTTGTGTCTCTGGCTTTTTTTTTCTGTCTAACATTTCGAGTTCACATGCCCTACTCTGGAAAGAATGAACCTGACTAGGCTGGACCCTGACAGTTAATGTATCTTAGCATCTATTCTTTATCTTTAAGCTCATAAACTTTTTAACATGAAAAATCAGTAGCAGGGGTATATTTTCTTGAAGTTATACTAGTTTCAAATCAAATTGGTCACTTTACCATCAAGTTCTGCTTCTCTATTTTGCAAATCTATAAAAAGAGAAGCTTGTACCTACTGAAGAGGCTTTATGATACATCTTGAGACATAAACAATTATGACTGTGCAATGCTATCACTCATCCATTATGTTATTTTATTACATGAATAAACCCTTAGAGCTTGACAGGTTTTTGCATGAGTCTTGAAGGTTGGAATGGCAATGAGTCCAATAAAATTTGCAAAAATGATGAAAAATGAGTGTCTTGCTGATGCACAGTGCTTTGCAAGGGAAATAAGATATAGCAACAACACAAATGTAGGCCATTTCATTTTCACTATGCTTTTTGAAATGTTGCACAGAAAAGGATGGCCTTTTATATATTTTGAAAAAAATACTTTTTATTGGATACCAAGTGCGAGTAAGAAGAGCTACTCTCAGATTGATGCCAACAGTAGCTAATCCATTTTCCCAGGAGGGAATCATAGCTAAGGCAACATAAATTCTACAACAAGGTATTTTTTGTCTCTCAAAAGTAATTGATTTGCAAACCATTTCACAGTGTCCTGAGAGCATGTGAGTAGTGTGATACTGAGGCATTTGGAGATATGTCACGCAAGATGATGATTCAGTGGGTTGACAAAGATGCAGTCAGATATATTTCATTTGGATTGACTGTTATTTTGGAAGAAAAACAAGTCCCCAAGATGTACAGTTGGTAAAACTATTCATATGAGATCTATAAAATCTGATTTTAGCCAAATATCTATCTTGCATTCCAAAAGTGACCTTGTCATCTCTTTGTTTATAGGCAGCATATAAAATATTAATATATGATTATAAAGAATAAGTTTTTAAAGCTAATTGGTCAGAACCTGAGAATGGATACAGTGAAATGCTAATTTTATGTAAGTTTCAATCACATTCTTATGCCATGGAAGATCTCTCCAGGCCTCCATTAAGACATTAAGTTGGTTCATTTTCTTTTTTACCAGCACAATATTTCTTATCAATTATTTATAAATTTCATACAATGTACCCCAATCACACTTGCTTCCAATTTTCTCAGAGGTCCACCCTCCCATCCTTGTGTTCCCCAAAAACAAAACCAGAAAAGACCCCCACAAACTTAAGTCCAATTTGTATTACCCAAATAATCTTTTAAACTGTTCTTGATTGGATTAGATAGAAATTAGCAACAGCTTTTACAGTCTCATGGGAGTTGAGTTTTAAATTGTTAAGAATCATGCAAGCCAGTTTTATATTATAACCAATATTTAAAAACTAAGTTACATATACTTCAATTAAACTGAAAACATGGATTAGTATATTATCAGAAATGAGCAGTTCTCAATTGTTTTGTTGTGATTCATGTTTCTCTATTCCCTTTATGGTATTCATATATATATATATATATATATATATATATATGTTGTATTTCAGTGGAGATGTATACAGTGGTGCTGTATTCAATCTCATTTCAGTTCATTTCTTCAGTTAGCCATGAGGGAAAATGTAAACCACAAAAATCAGCAAGTACTACCAATATAGTCTTTGTCCCTATTTTTAGAGCAGAGGTAAGGAAAGTGTGACCACAGTGCCAAAACTATCCTCATTGCTTTTGTCTCTGAGGTCCTTTTAGTACACACTTGCTTATTTGAATATTCTCCATTACTATATTAGCTTCCAATAGCAAAACATCTTAATGTTCCTTCCAGAGTAACAGGTTTAGAAAGCCTAAAATAGCTACTCTCTGGTCATTTGGATGATTTCAACCCAAGCGCATATGGTCATCCCTAACTGGACTCAAAAGGTTAAGATAGATAGATAGGTAGATGATAGATAGATAGATAGGTAGGTAGGTAGGTAGGTAG
>LOJH01061690.1:0-10713 GCA_001685095.1 Ellobius talpinus
AAGGCAGGACAAAGCCAATGGTTGTCCTGATAGGAAAGAAACAGTACACTCAGTTGAGATTTTTCTAAAGACATGGTAATCAAAAGGGTTGTTCAGAGGGCCATGGGGGTGGACTTGGGGACCCTACACTGGGTTATGAACAGTGGGGATCCATTGCTCCCTAGTTCTCAGGGTAGGAGAGACCACACCATCGGGGTAGGGGAAGGCCAGGGCCTCCAACAACAGCTGTGGTCAGTGGGGCGGGGGGTCCAGTAGCATTCACAACAGGCAGATACACCAGAGCATGGAAACCAACAGCCATGGAAGCCAGGAGCCAGAGGTCAAGGACTTGGGTAGGCACTGCACGCCTAAGACTGGATGGGGACCAGTTGGGAAAAACAGCTTACTACCTATAGGGAGCAGGTATGGAAGTGGGATTTAGAGTCTCTTTATAATAAGGAGACTCAGATAAGTCTCTTTGTTCAGTAAGATCAAAGTTATAGCTAATTGTGAGGGACATCCAGGGAAACAGTGGAGACAGCATGTTACTTGAGTTTGAAGTACGGTGATGGTACCTGAGCCCATGGGTCATCCTTTTGTAGCCAGCTTGTTACTTACTGTGACTTTGAAAAACAGTGATGGTACCCAAGTCCATGGGCCATCCTTTTGTAGACTTATTAGAATTCCATCCCTTGCTTTCATCAAGCAGTTAAGAATCTGTTTATATACTTCTTTGTAGATGTTTTATGGAAAACAATTTTTTTTACATATATTCAATTTTGTCTGTGGACAGAGGGCTCCCACAGCATACACTTGAGGTCAGACCACAGTTTCCCCCATCTGCCAAGTGCCTTTACCTACTGAGCCATCTCACCAACACAGGAAGCAGTTGTGATTTCACAGGAAAGAAAAGCAACAATTAAAACTAAAAAAAGAAAATAAATAAATAAAGGGCAGAGAGTAAATATGCTTGTTCGCAAGACTGAAGACCTGAATTTGAGCCCCAGAGAGAACGACTTCTGAAAGTCGTCTGTGACCTGCAAGCCACCCCACCACCATGCAATAACAATGAAGATTAAAATCTATAAAAATAAGGATTTAATTAGAGACATTCTTGTGTGTACATGCTGGCACTTTTTAATTTCAAATATTTAGTTTCTTAAGATTATATAACTTTTTAAACATTTATTTATTTATTTCATGGGGGAAGGCACGCACATTTGATTCCCAGGCAGTTCTGTGTTCTAAGTCTCCATGTGTGGTGGTTTTGTTACAGCTTTAGGAAATGCATCGGTCACTGTCACCAACTGTTGTTATAAATTATAGTTGGCTGTGATGTAAATTCTTACACTCAAATTCGGTGCTTACAAAGAAAAAAATTATTGCTGTTTTAATTGTATACACTAGCTTGAGTCTGTGTATGTTCTATGAACGTGAGGGCAGTGCTCACAGAGGGCAGCAGAAAACCCCCCTTCCCCCGGGGCTGGAGGTACAGGGTGCTGTCATCTGCCCTGTGTGCCTGCCCTGGGAGAGCAGTGAGTGCTCTTAGCTCTGGAGGCGTTTCTTCAACCAACCCCTGTGCTTGTTTCTACAGGACACATGCAGGCTATGAACAGGGGTGTGTGTCCGTGTGTGCAACACACGATACACTTCTAAGTCACTCTCACTGGCATTTTACTGTGCACGTGTGTTTTAATGTGCAAAGCCACAGAACTGTTACTTTTTACAGGGACTGGGACTGGGTTTGTCCGTTTCAAAGGAAGCCTCTCCCTCCCCCACAGAGCGGTCGTGGAACTGCACGCGCACACTCAATCCCAGTTCCATGCAATTGAATTATTATTTACCAGTTAATGCTGACATTTTAGAATATTCTAATTGTACTCCTCTTTTGGGTTCAATGGCAGAAACAATGATTGGAGGGCTCACAGGCCTTGCGAGATGGTTTGGGCCAACTGTCCACCAGAGGCTGGCTCCTCTCTAGGCCCGACCTCCCTTTTACTCTTCCTCTTGGCCCCTCAGAGGTCTCTCCTCCTCCTCACTCTCAGGGGTTTTGTTGAGCAAACGGAGGAATCTCTGCGGCCGGCAGGGACAGCAACCGTGGTAGGTTTTCCCTGGACTGTGAACACCTCAGCAAGAGAGACAGAAACGCTGATTCGATTCAGCCTTGCTCTCCTCACTGCTTAAGCTCGGATGACCCGAGCGAGCCAGACTTGGTGGCAGCAGATGGAGGGCGTGGGGATGAGAGGCCGAGGACACAGAACACAGGGCTCCTCTCAGAAAGGTCTGTGTTTTAGTGTCTCTGAGAACTGTTTATCAAGGGAAAGGATGGTAGAAAATGTCCTCATTACAGGGCTGTTTGAGTGTCTAAAACTGACTTCAGTGTCTAAGGTGAACAACCTGGGTAAATAAAACTAAAATTACCTCAGGTTTCTGTCTGCAGTTTTTTGGTTTTTTTTTCCTCCTCTTTCTTGCTGCTCCAGTTTGGGTAAAACTTGTCAGAAAAACAGCAGCCTGGGTTTGCAGCAGATTTCCACAGTGGGCCTAGATCCCATGCTCTCAGAGTCCCCAGCTCACACTGTGTGGAAATCCACTTCACCTGAGGAAACATACTTAAACGTTTTAGGTTTTGTTATGTGTCTGTGCATGTGTGGGCACATGAGTGCAGGTGCCCTGGAGGCCAGAAGGGGGCGTTAGAGCCTCTGCAAGACAGAAAATACTGTTGACCACTGAGCCACCTTGCCAACGTCCTGAATGCGGTTTTTTCTATCTTGTCCCCCCCTTTTTCGATACATTCCACACCCAGATCATGAGGTTCTGTCTATCACAGCTTCTCTCTGTTTCCATCTGTGAGGCATGTCCAAGTTCCATGTGTCATTGCAGCTTTGACCTATGGAAGACAAATGTGTCAATCCTCACCGGAGTTATTCATTTATTTGGGGGGAATCTGGGTGCTTTCTCTGTGCAGGGCCATGGGAGGGTGCTGTGCCTACAGTGCCCAAGGAGATTTGTTTTCAGACTTGATAAAGCAGACGTTCCGACAGGTACCAAACAGCAATCACCTCAATATTTGTATAATTATAATAAAGGTAAAGGAAATACGCAGCTGCATGAGTGTGTTATCCAGGGAAAGCTGACCTAATTCGGAGCGTCAGAGTCACAGAAACCTGACTAAAGGTGATTTAGCTTTATTTACACATGTCATTCATTTGAGAATCGTACTGTTGATAAGGAACCATGGCACATGTTCAAGAAGAAGCTGAATAAAGGGCTGAGGGAGGAAAAAACCAGGGCACGTCGAAGACACTGACGAGGGTGCGCCAGTAGAGCTTGCAAAGGGGGAAGGCAAATGGTGGAGGGGTGTGGGGGAACGTGTGGGAGCGTGTGGGAGCGTGTGGGAGCGTGGGGGAGCGTGGAGGAGCTTGGAGCTTTTTGCATGAAAGCTCCTGGGCCATCTGGGGGATTATGATTTTATTCTTTAGCAGCTGAAATATTTGAAGCTGGAGAATGACAATGTTCAATTTAACTTTACCAGGACAAAATACGGGCTGTAGGGATGGTGCAGTGGCTAAGAGCACCATATAGTGGACGTGAGTTCAGTTCCCAGCACCCACACCAGGCACTTTACCACCTCCAGCTCCAGAGGATATGGCGCCCTCTCCTGGCCTCCATGTGCACTGCACCCACGCTCACACAAGACACACAAAAACAAACTAATCTTGATTATTTTATTTTTCAGACATGGCCTCACTGTGTAGGTCTGGCTGGCTCGAACTCTAAGTAAACTAGACTACCTTTGGACTCACAAAGATCTGCCTACCTTCCATGTGCTGGGATTAAAGGCATGTGCCACCATGACCAGTCAAAATATACATTAAAAAAACAAAGCAAAAACGATTCTGGGTCCTTCAGGGAGGATGGAAGAAGGCCCTTGTGGGTGGAGTCTTATTCAGCGAGGGCACTCCCACATCCATCCAGAACACTGGTACCAGAACCTTCTGCCCAGGTGAGGGCCATCCACATGATTTGAGTAGACTTGACTCCCTTGTCACCCATCACAGGGACATAGGGATGGACATTTAGCTAAACCTCCCCTACCTGAGGGCCCCAGCACTGTTACGCAAGTGTTTAATGCATCTCCCCCTGCCATGGTTAGTTACACCACCCATAACTCAGTTCTAATTAAGATTTAAGATTTCCCTACACTCCGGGCCTTAGTGTTTGGTTCAGATTTGGAGAAAATGACCCAAGTTAGTCTAATTAATAGGGAGTATTCTGCAGGTGCAGCAGGGCTCCTTTTCCTGTGGACCGATATCTTATGGAGACCTGCCTACTGGAGACAGAGGAGGAGCTCTCCGCTTCACGCTGACATCAGCTCTTTCAGACCCTCCCTACGCCAGGGAGAGCATCTGCCCCCATGCCAGGGAGAGCATCTGCTTCCCAGCCTTCTCATCTGAGCAAATCCCACCAAAAACGCCCACTCAGAAACACCCGGAATGATGCTTGGCCAAACACCTCACATCCTGTGGTCCGACTGGCAGAGAAAACCACCCCACCCACTCTCAGAGGGAAAGGTTCAACTCTACCTCCTGGATGAAGCAGTATTTATAGAGAATAGTCACTATTTCTCAACGAGGAAGATTTGCCTGTCATACCCCACTGGCTATGTTTTGTTTCTTACAACCAATGCATTTTGAAATAGGAAGGCTCAAAATAATGAGGAGAATAAGTATCCCCCAGTGTATTTTTTATTTTAATTTTAAGTAGCATGCATATTTTGAAAAATTTCAGAGTCATATACCACCCTGTGCAGAATTTCACTCAATTCCTCTTGACTCCTGGTGAACCGTGCCTCCCACCCTGTGCTTAGCCACTCCCCTCCACTCACCCACTCATGGGATAGGTATTGAGTGCCAACCATGGGTCAGAGAGCACTCTCAGCCTTGATATGGAGCATGAGACAGCTTTGCGGTCATGATGTGTGAACTGGGTCTGCATTACCATTTTCTTGCATCTTGGGCAAATGATTAAAAGTTATATGAGCCCTACAAAATAAAGATAGTAACAATAGATGATAATATTTTGTTGCATTTTCCTTTTCAAAAGTGTTTTTAAATTTTCCGTGTGTGTGTGCCTGAGTGTATGTTTATGCATCAGATGTGGTCAGGAGCCTGCAGAGGCCAGAAGTGGGCACTGAAGCACCTGGAACAGGAGTCACAGATGGTGCTGAGAGCCCTGTGGGTGCTGGGATTCAAACCTGAGTCCTCCGGAAGAGCAGCAGTCATCTCTCCAGCCCCTGGAAAAACAGCTTCCACATTGCCACACAAATCCTACCACGTTTCTCAGTGAGGACTTACTGACGAAGGAAAGGAAGCCCCAAGCAGTGAGATGGCTCTGTGGGTGAAGGTACCAAGCCTGACAACTGCGTTCAATAGCTGAGACCCCATGGTGGAGAGAGAGAAAAGACACAGATTGTTCTCTGACCTCTATGTGTGTGTCACAGCACACACACGATGCTCCCTCCTTCTCTCAGTAAGTGTAATGGGGAAAAAGACCCAGATTTTTAAGCATACAACCACATGAGCACGTACAAGACTGTGCTTGGCTCAGGACTCAGACCCACCACTGTGTGTGACGGGGCCTCCTGTCTTTAATGTTTTCTGGACACACATAAAAGGCCGCCATGCAAGACAGCAAAAGTAAAAGGTGTGGTCTGCATTTGTTTTGGCAGCTCAGGGAGGGCATATTTTTCTAAACATATTTGGAAATGGATTCTAGTTTTTGATTCTTACACTTTGTTGAGAGATTATCCTTGGCATTAAAGAAATAACACAGCCATTTTTTCTCCCCATATCCTCAGAGCTGAAAGTCTCTGCTCTTATTCCCAAATCCGTCTTTCATTGTGGCTATTATTTTGGGAGCATGTAATATTCATAATTCATTTTGTTGAAGAAGAGATTCTGTTTAATATCAACAAATATGCATGGCTGTTTGCAGAGAAGAGCGTCCAAGTTGTGCGGACTGGAAAGCACTCTGGCGAGGCAGGGTGGGGTCTGTGTCACTGACCTCTCCTGTACAAACGTCATTACTGAGAAGTGGGAGCCACCTCTGTGTAAATCTCTCACCACAGCATTCTCATGTAGCACGAGCAATAAAACCCAGATACCAATGGAGCATCACTACATCTTCAGATCAGACACAGATGAGGGAAACAGTTCGTTCTGTTTGGAAAATCAGATTCCCTTACGGGAGATCTAGGTTGATAAACTTCAGGCTCTAGATCTGCTCAGGTTTCCTGGCTCACTTCGAGGCTGGAATATATGATTCAAAGAAGGCTCAGAAACTAAAACTGTGTGTGTGTGTGTGCGTGCGCGTGCGTGCGTGCGTGCGTGAGTGTGTGTGTGTGAGAGAGAGACAGAGAGACAAAGACAGAGAGAGACACACACAGAAAGGGAGATGACAATGAGTCCTGTTTGGAGGCCAGAGGAGGGCATGGGATCACCTGGTGCTGGAGTTACAGGCAGTTGGGAGTCACCCAGTGTTGGCTGTTGGGACCCAAACTCAGGTCCTCTGGAAGAGCAGCAAGCAGCCTTAATGATTCGGCCTTCTTTCCTGCCCTAGACTTTTTCCTATAAGACCAAACAAGAAACTTGACACTTTGGTAATGCTATCGTCCAGCCCATTGCCCCAGGGCTCCTGGTTGTAGTTAATGTCTTTTTCTGGTTAAGATCTGAGGATCTTGTGTTGCATTAGTCACCATGGCTTTTAAGTCTTTCTTCATATGGTCCAACTCCCTAACCTTTCTTTTTCTTTTATGACCCTGCTATTTTGGAAAGAACAAAATTATTTTGTAGACGATCCTTCAATTTGTGTCAGAAATCTCCTCATGATTAGATTCAGGTTATGTATTTTTTGGCAAAAACACCACACACAAGTTCTTCTACGTGTGTTGCTCCAGAAGGTGTGTGGACTGTGTGTCAAGGACTGAGGGTGCCCCTTTGACTGCTCAGGAACCTTTGCTACTATGAAGTCCAATTTTTAGCAGTTTCCTTAGGGCTAGGGTTTGAAGACGATTGAAACAGGGATGCGGAAGATTTCAGGCTCTGGCTGTCCACGTGAACTCCCTGTAGTGATACAGTGTTTGGTTCTGTCCAGCACGGCAGCCGGTGCCACACGTTTTGAGCCCTTGCAATGAGGCTGGTACACAACCAAAGCGGGGTATGATTGGAATTTGGAAACTCTCATAAAACATCCTGTATCCAACATCTCCTAAAGGTAGTATTTTGCTTTGGAGTTTTCCAAATGCTCAGGATAAAAAGGCGCCAAACACAGGGTTAAATAAGCCAGGCCTCGGTCTGAGAAACACCGTGTAATATGCTGCCATCTTGGAATCTATACGTTTTTGTTTCTAGTTACCATTCATGACACATGGCTCTGTGAGCCTCCAAAGACCTTAACTTGTGTAGAGAACTTACTAAGAATTAGCCTGACATGGCAATCACCGAGGTATTCCTGGCACACCAGCAACACTAAACGAAGTTGGAGTTCAGAAGCAGAGAGCTTTGTCTGAGGTCGATGAGGGCGAGAGGTCTTTGAAAAAAGTTAGCGCATGGATTCCCTTTCACCTGTGCAAACCAGGGAGTGATTGCCACAGTGGCAGACCAGTCCTAAAGGAATTAATACTAAGACAGCGGCCCTTGTCTGCCCCTGGCGAAGCTCTCCGAGGATGCTGGTTGGTGCTTAAGCGGAAGGCTTCCTGGCAGGCAGGGCTGCGTCACCACCTCCTCAAAGTCAGCTAGAGGTTGTTTACATTCAGAGCAGTTGTTGAAAGAGGGTCTAAGACCCCTCAAAGTCGCACCCACATCCAGTTCCTGGAGGGAACCACCATGGGAAGCGGTCTGCGGGGCTGAGGGTAGAGAACTAAGTTGTGTTGTTAAAAGCTGAGTCTTGTAATTGGGGTTAGAGCAGAGGTTCGGGGAGAATGACTGTATCCCCATGAAAGCAGATTGTGTTTTCTTTTTAAGGCGCACAGTAGACACTGTGACCCAGATACGCCCCATATGCCGTCCTTCCCGTGCGCAGACAGGCATGCGCTCAGGCCAACCACCCGGGAAAGCCGACTTGAAAACGCCTGTGTCTTAAGCTATCTGCTTTGAACCTCTGTAAAGATTCATTTTTCTCGCCAAATATAACATTCAGTTACCAAGTGGAATTGTAAAAGTTCATGTTTTCATAAAAATTCTCATCACAAGTTTGTCCCTTCTCCACCGTCTTCTCAGTTCACCACTAGGGGGCACTGTTGGCAGTCAGATGAACAGTAAGGAAGCGGAAAATTTTGCCTGTTTTATGACTACATTAATTTCTTTCCATCAGCAAATAAGAACAAAACTTTAAGAGCTACTCTGCCTGTAGCTTATGTGGACTTACATTTCCACTCTCTTCAGGTACTTCTGGACCTTTTGTGCTGCTTTCCATGAATGAAAGAATTTGTAAACTGTTTCCAGTTTCTCCCAAATGCTTCCTGTCCCCTGTAATGCCACACACTCCCGCATGTCCTATTTGGACCGTTTCCAGCACTTGGGAACTCCGTAGTGTTTTATTTTCGAAACAATGAAACAATTTTATTTTCTGAGTCACCCCTTCCTGATATTTGCTACCACATCCCAGAGTGACAAGGGACATTTAGGATTTTCTAGTCCAACTATTTATACCAGCTGGAATTCGTTTTTCATACTTGCTAACAGGCTCCCCAAACCTGAAAATCACCAAAAATCTCTGCATTTGGGAGAACAATTTGTTAACAGGGAAGTTCACATTGAAGTAAAATCTGCTTGCTTCCCCATCCTGTTTATTGTATTAAATAAAATAAGTTGTAAATAATAGAAACTAAATTATGTTTGCTCATGAAAAAAAGAGAAAAAAAGGTTGGAGGTGGTAGTAGTGGTGATGGCAGAATATGTTCTATAGGGAACGATCTCCTGGGCGGAAACGAAGTTCTATGAGGACTCAATGTCGCTTGACCCTCACATCTGCAACGCTCCCTGTGATGACGTCACTCATTATCTCTACTTCTTGGGTCCCTGTGGATGTACCACCAGCAAAAGTGACAAAAGGCCCCTGTGACCTAGCGTGGGTCTCCCCGAATTCCAGAAGCCAGGCTGTCTGCAGTGGATGCGATCAGCAAAGCGGGAAGGTAGGGAGCAATGGTGAAGACAGCTGCTGTGTGCTGCCGTGCTCTGGCCTCCAGGTGCGTACCTCCACCCTCACACGTACCACACACAGATGTTCTGCACACGCACACACACCCATCAGTAGAGTGTCTTCATGACTGTTTGTCTTCATTCTGTTACTATGAAAACTTCATGGAGCTCCTTTTATGTTGAAACATGGGATTTACGGTAACCTAAGCTCGTATTTCAGGGCTGTGGCCACCCATATTTGGCTTCAGAGTAAGGGAGAGCTGGTTTTTGAGCCGACAGAACTAGGGCTGTAATAAAGTTTCTCCACACAACACAGGTGAGGATTCTCAGAAACACCTCAGATTCATGCCTTGTTGGATTTGGAATTAATCTCCGACCACTGTGCGTTCAGAATCCTTTCCTGCCTCTGAGCTTTCTCCAACCCCCACGCTGAACTATGAGGCCTCGTATGGCCTTGGGGCCCGCAGGTAGCAGAAGCTTGTCTCAGAGGCCAGCCCTCCTTGGAGACTGTGTTCATACTCATTTGCTTGGTGCTGCTATTTAGAAAAGTCCTCCTGTGAGTTCTATACAGTGACACAATCCTCTGTAAGAGTGGTCCATCTTTAGTGTCATGCTTCCAGGTTCTTTAGAGGCCAGTACCTTAACATCCAATCCAGACCCCAGATCTAGCAGACGGACCACCACCACCGTCTCCAAATGTCTACTCCACTCTGCACACAATCAGTTTCAAACGTCACTTCCTTCTTCACAAAAATATGGCTGTAATCCATTAAAAATTCTGGGACTCACATCAGCTGGAAGATTCGCCAATGAAGACAAACCTCATGTTTTTAAACTATGTTTTTTGTTAGTACTGCACACATGTCCAACACACTTACCTGCACTCCATATTGTCTATGGCTGACCACCCTGATCACACCTAGCACACCACCCTGATCATACCTGGCCACACCACCCTGATCACACCTAAACACACCACCCTGATCACATCTAGCACACCACCCTGATCATACCTGGCCACACCACCCACCCTGCTCACACCTGAACACACCACCCTGATCACATCTGGCCACACCACCCTGATCATACCTGGCCACACTACCCTGATCACACCTGAACACACCACCCTGATCACATATGGCCACACCACCCTGATCACACCTGGCCTCACCACCCTGATCACACCTGAACACAACACCCTGGTCACATCTGGCCACACCACCCTGATCACATCTGGCCACACCACCCTGATCACACCTTTTTTGCATCAGTCTGCAGCACCACAACCCTGGCAGCACCAATCTACTTCAAGAGGATGATGGGCATCGAAGAGGCTCCTTATGGGTTTTACTAGCCATTTGGGCAAGAAACTGCTCTTGCCTGGACTGCTTAATATTATGCTGTATGAACTGGACATGCAGAACCCACAGAAAAATCACTGCTGAACTTGCTTAAAGGTGAGACAGTCCTTTGGGGTTCGTGCTTCATGAGTCTGCCAGATATTCTGCAGGACACAGAAGAAAGTGACTGACAAACT
>LOJH01061694.1:717-10958 GCA_001685095.1 Ellobius talpinus
CTCTCTCTCTCTCTCTCTCTCTCTCTCTCTCTCTCTCTCTCTCTCCCTTTCCCACTCTCCTTGACTTTGCTTCTTTATCATGTAGCCCAGGCTAGCCTGGGTACTCCTGAGTCAGCCTCTTCAGGCCTAGGATTACAGGAGAGCACCCATCATCTGGGCTTTGAGCCTCTTGTACTTATTGACTCTGGAATTCGGATAAGTAGCTTTCAACATTTTCTTCCCTTTAAATTCTTAAATGTGAACAAATTGCAATCTTTCTCCCTCTCATTGTCTTTAAGTTCTATTGAATAAGAATTAGTTGATACCAGATTATTTCACCTGGGTGAATATTAGAAATTACAAAGTTTGCTCATTTTATTTATTGACTTATTCATTTATTTTGTTTTTGTTTTGCTTTATTTTTTTGAAACAAGGTTTCTCTGTGTAACAGCCCTAGCTGCCCTGGAACTCATTCTGTAGACCAGGCTGGCTTCAAACTCACAGAGATCTACCTGCCTCTGCCTCCTGAGTGCTGGGATTAAAGACAGATACTACCACCGTTTAAAACATTGCTTTTGTTCTCATCATTCAGAAATCTAAGAAAAGAGTAAAAATTCCCATGTTTTCTATTTGTTTGTTTTTGTTTTCTGGTTTTGTTTGTTTGTCAGTTGGTTTTTTTTAAGACAGGGTTTCTTGGTGTAGCTTTGTAGTCTGTCCTGGAAAAAAATTCCCATGTTTTAACATTGTCCCAAATGCAACATTAATGTACAGTCATAAAAACTGTGTGTGTTCTTGTGTGTGGGGTGCATCTGTGCGTGAGTTAGCGTGTGAAGTGTGAGGTCAGAGGACAACCTTGGAGGTCATTCCTTAAGCACCCTCCAACCCAGCTAACATCCCCCCCACATACACACACACACTCCCCCACCCCCACAATGCAGGGTTTCTCACAGGCCTAGAACTCACCAAATGGGCCAGGCTGACTGACTACTGAGCCCAGGAATCCTTCTGTCTCCACTTTTGTCCCAGGATTGCTAGGTATGTACCACCACCACACCCTAATTTTTTTTTAACATGGGTGTTCTCCATCCTCAGAGTATGGTGTTTTAACATGGGTGTTCTCCGTCCCCAGAGTGTGGTGTTTTAACATGGGTGCTCTCCATCCCCAGAGTATGGTGTTTTAAATGTGTGCTGTGTTAAGACGCCGTATTGAACAGTTGGTTCCACATTTGTAGCTTTTTTTAAGGTACCGGGGCTGGAGCCCAGGGCCTCTCACTTGTGAGGCAGGCACTCCTTCTCCAAGTCACATCTCCAGCCCTTAAATTCATACACATCGCCAGGCAGCGATGGTACACTTCTTTAGTCCCAGCAGAGGCAGTCAGATTTGTGTGTGTTGGATCTACGAGGCCAGCCTGGTCTACAGGCTGGACAGTCAGGCTACACAAAGAAGCCTTGCCTCAAACAAACAAATAAACAACAACAACAACAAAAACCCCAAATCACAGCCCTTGCTCCACACCCCCACACCCCTGGATGGAGTCCTATCTTTTAATCCTTTTAACCACAGCCTTTCCATTTATAATACCAGCATTTTACAAATAAACACCGTGTGTGACACAGAGAGTTAAGTGCTGGAACTGCCTCTGTGGTAGGAGCCAGTTTCATGTGGATTTGAAGCCATCTGTAACCTAAGTCCCATACAGCTGCTATTAATGGAGCACTGGGCCTGCTGAAGGGCACCTTCTGTCCACTGTGCCCGGCCAGGCCCTGCAGCACCCTAGCAAGCCATGGCCCCATAGTTGGAAATAGGACAGTGAGGTGTGTAATTGAGAGTGCACTAGCTGTCCCTGACGGTGAGAACACCTGGGGTCCCCACTGCTGCCTGGAGTCTCGAGAGAAATGGGATTTTCTTTGTAAATATTGCTGGACATATTCGTCACACAGGTGACAGCAGGCAGTGGTGCCTCCTGGGTGACTGACTGACTGACTGACTGAATGAATGAATGAATGAATGAATGCATGCATGCATGCATAGCAGTATCCCAGACTGACTGACTGTCTACTGGCATCTCTCTTCTGCACATGTTTTCCTTCCCTTACACAAGGCAGATTTTGTTCTACCCCTTGGCATCCTTTGTTGTGTGTTGGAGTGCAGGTTGAAGAACACGCTTAGCCCAGGCCAGCCACACCTGAGCCATAGCTTTGTCGTGGGCTGTCGTGCTGAGGCCAGGTGTCCTGAGGAAGGTCCCCCCTCCCCTAGGTGGGAAGGTGATGTGTGGACGCCCTCTCCCAGGACCGTGGGTGATGTCGTATCCGTGAGAGGAACCTGCTGCAAGTGGAAAGGGTGAGGTGAAGCTGGACTCTGGGACCTACTCCGTCTTGGCAGACCCTATGTCTTCAGTCCATAAAGTAACGTGTAACCCTGATGACCCATAACTGACACTTCCCTGAGTGACGAGCCACCTCGCCCACTGCCGGGTGGTTTGTCTGTACTTTAAGTATGCAAATAAACCAGAAGATAACCAAAAGGAAAGCTCGTTTTACACGCCAATGAAGTGGAACGCGGTGTTCTGTGGGCTTTCATTTAAAGCTGAGGTCCAGCTTCATGCCTGCCTCCCCCGCCTCCCCAGAGCCACCCTTTGCTCCATGTTGGTTGTGAGGCCACCTTTGCTCTCTCTGGCTTGGCTTGTGTCTCTGCCACAGGGGGCATTTGGTTGGAGAACTGGGCCAGTGTCCAGCTTTTGGGCCTGTGTCCTCATCTTGAGAGTGTAGGCCTTGTGCTTGTCCCCGGCTCTATGAGAGGGAGTGGGGGTGTAGCTCTTCATGCCATGCTTGTCCTTTGTTTGTAGATATTCATTTATGTGTGTGTGTGTGTGCATGTGCATACATGCCTTATGAGTGCACAGCATGTACATGCAGTGCCCACAGAGCTCAGAAGAGAGCATCAGATCCCCTAGAGCTGGATTTCCAGGCAGTTGTGAGCAGCCATGTGGGTCTGAGAACCATTTAGGTCCTCTGCAAGAGCATCAAGTTCTCTGAACCCCTGAGCCATCTCTCCAGTCCCCACGTTTGTCTTTTTTATGGTGCCTGAGAACTGGGCAAAGTCTCTGAAACCACTTTGTCCTCAGCATGCAGATGCTGAGGCATGAGACTCTTGGTTATGACCTTGATTATTTAAATTTTTTTACATGTATTTATATGTTTTATGTATATGAATATATGCAATTGCATGTGTGCTAAGGTACGAGTGTGGAGATCAGAGGGTAACTCTCCTTCCACCATGTGGGCCTCAGGAGACTGAGCCCCTGTAGTCTTGGTGGCAAATGGCCTGATTTGCATCTCGCTGGCCCCTTGCCTATTGAGTCTGTTGTATTGTTCACCCCTTCTTCGTGTCTGGGGAAGAGGCTGCCTTTCTGTGCCTTCGATGGTTCCCACCCACCTCTTCCCACTCGAATAAGGATTGAGTTAGCTGTTCCAAAAGATACAACTTGTCTTTACCAGTACGATTTCTGGTGCTTCATAGATCCTAGGACAATCACAGAGCCGTTGCCTGTTCCTGCCTGTTCACATCTGTAGACCTTAGGCTTCCAGAAAACCGGCCGGGTGGGGCGTTGGGGTACGTGATGACTCGCAGGTAGTCATCCAACTCCGAAAGCTTGGTATTCTCCCAGAAAGGGGTGTAAGTGGTTTCAGAGTTTCTCTCTACACACAATGGGAACAGTGACATATTCTTACTCTGGTGTCACTCTGGGCTGCCACCTCCCTCCTCTGTGGAACTGGAGTCGTGATGACACCCCCACCCCCACCCCCATGCCATGGATTTGGGAGGAGAGATAATGTGGACACCACCAACTCTCTCTCTCTCTCTCTCTTTCACACACACACACAAAATTTTATAAGAAATATCTTTCTTTGAAATATGGCGTGGCATGCACTGTCAACCCAGCACTCAGGAGGTGGAGGCAGGAGCTCAGGAGCTCAGTTTGTCCTTGGCCACAGGGTGAGTTGACAGCCAGCCTGGGTATATGAGACCCTGTCCTCAGATGAACAGACAGAATTTTGTTCTTAACCATTCCAGGAAACCAAGTTAAAAGAGAGATGCCAGTAGAGGCTTTTGAAGAAATCCCGTTGGCCAAGAGCAAGTAGGCGCTATGCAGAGCATTGTGTTTGCCTGAGTAAACTGCTTTGTTGGGGGATTAACTTCTGAGAAGAAAGGCAAAGACAGCAAGGGGATCCCACCTGTGGGGAAGGCTGGATGGCTGTGCTGGTTTAAACAGGTTAGTCCAGGTCCAAGATGTTCCTGTGTGATCTGAGAAATGGAGAAGCATTACCCGTGGGAGGAAGTGAGACTGGCAGGATGGAACCTGGAGTTCTTCAAGCTTTAGTGTTTATTTTTACGTGTGTCTGTGCACACTATGTACACTTGAGTGCAGTGCCCACAGACACCAGAAGAGGGCATCAGATCCACCGGAGCGTTGTGAGCTGCCGGGTGTGGGTGCTGGGACCTGAACTCAGGTCCTTGCCAAGAGTAGAGAACTCGCCTAACCTCAGAGCCACCGAAACACATCACGGTGTGAAGATGGTCACACTAGTGTCACATCTGCCTCTCGGTCCTTTGAGGGCCATCTCATCAGCTCCATTTCAGGGCTAAATCCGCCGATCTCAGTGCATTTCCAGACTTAGTGGATGGACGCTGTGAAAACTGGAATGGTCGCTTCAGGCTCGAAGACTGACCTGGAGTTTATTGGATTTGTTAAACTCTTTATTGTGGTGTCATTCCAGTTTAATAGAAAATTCACAGGGAGAGAGTACACAGTTCCCAAGGACCCTTGACAGAGCCTCCTCTAATGTTAACTTCTAGTGTAACCACTCACCTCATCTGTGAGAGCGATCAGCGATCCTGCGCACGCGCACTAGAGTGAGCCGGGCTCTGCTGCCCATTCGAGGGCACCAGGCTCACCTGGGTCCAGCTCTGTGACCTGGAGAAATCGGGCAGTAAGCTGCTTGGGAGCCCGCGGTCCTAGCAGGAGATTCAAGGACAGTCAGCTGTCTGAAGAGCTCGGGGTCATGTGAACCCAGCGCCACTTGGACTTTAGTGGGCGGTTGGCCTGAGATGCTTAATATAGACCTCCGCTATCGCGTGAGAATTCCGCTCTGCCCCAACTGAGGACGAGAGAAGTTAGGAATGCGTGCCTCTGCTGGTGTTGTGCTAAGTCACCTCGCCATCTCCTTCGTGAACCAGAAGAGCAACAAAAATGCCAGTTTGTCCGTTTGACCGAGGAGCAGGCGATCCCTCTGCCTGCCGGCCTCACCCATTCACCCACCCCATCTCTCCATCTACTCACCCACAGTGCCGGATGCTTTTGTGTCTGCTTGACACAAGCTCGAGAGTCATCTCAGTAGAGAAAATGCCTCCGTAAGACTGGCTCCAGGCAAGAAGGCTGTAGGGCATTTTCTTGACTAGTGATCCATGGGGGAGGGCCCAGCCCACTGTGGGCTGGTGCTTCTGGGTTCTATAAGAAAACAGGCTGAGCAAGCCATGGGAAATAAGCCAGTAAGTTCCTCTATGCCATATAGTCTGTGGCCTCTGCATCAGCTCCTGCCTCCAGGTTCCTGCCCTGCCTGAGTTTCAGTGATGAGCCAGCATAAGCCAGATAAACTCCCCCCACCATAGCAACCACAATCCTAAGACACCCACCCATCCAACACCTTAGTCTACCCACCCTCCCATCCTCTGCTCCCAGCCTCTACCCCCCCCCTCGGCTTTTTGCTTTGCCTGGTAATGTTTTCTTTTGGAAAGAGCTTATTTTGCATTCAAATAATGACCACCCTTGGCTCTCTGGAGAGAACTCCCATCCTTCCAGGACTCTGTCTCCGTCCTTCCAGAATGCAGCTCTCTGTATGCCTGTAAGACAGCTGCTCCTGGCTGGGCCTGCTCGCCAGAGAGAAAGCAAAGCTGCAGACATCAGAGCAGAGAAGGTCCCCTGCTCATGGGTGTGGCAGTCTCTCGGCAGCACTCAGCTGCTAGGATGTCCACTTGCCAGTGGTAGAAATAGATCTTCTGGAGTGAGAATTAGATGCTCTGGTCTCCCATTCTCTCGGCGACAACTGGCGTGACAGAGAGACACCAGCACCACCCAAGGCTTTGGGCTCCGTTTGGCTGGAGATAGATTGAAATTAATATTTGGAGGTGCAGTAGCTCAGTCTAGAACGTGCTTGCTGCTCAAATATGAGCACTGGAGTCTTTCCCAACACCCACACAAACGGCCGAGCACAATGGTGCACACTCATAATCCCAGCACCAAGGAACTGGAGACCGGCAGATCCCTGGATTGCTGACCAGCTAGTCTGGCCTAATCAGTGAACCCAGATCCCAGCGAGAGAGACCTTGTCTCAGTACCCAAGGTGGAAAGCATGGGAAAAGACCTCTGATGTCGACCTCTGGTCCCCACACGTACACCCACGCCGTGCAGCCCCAGGAACACACACCCATGTGCACATACATATACATGCACACACACAGCCAAAACATTTTTTTTTACCAGAGCCATCTTAAAGGAAAATAAAGTTTGTGCTCAGCAGTTTGAACGACAGCAGAAATATAGCTGTGCATTTGGCATGGCTCGTTGATCACGTGTGTTGTGTGACACGGCTGTGCCTCTAAGGACACTTGACCTTTGAGGAATGGCCCTCGGAGGTTTGTTTATGATGGTGCCACCCTAGTCAGATGTGAAACATGCTTGTGTCCATGTTGTCTGTGTGGCTTTAAACAAGGTATCTTGCTGTTGAGAAACTGCCCAGTCTGCTGCAAAATATAATTTTCCGTAATGAAGGGTTTGATTTACGGGAAGGCGGTATCTGAAAGTCCCTTGTCCCTCGCCCCTTGCCCTGGACATGTGTTCTTTAAACTCTGTGGCTGGAGATAGGGGTGTGCACAGGGGGTGTACAGTACACTTTCACCTCTGGACTCTCGACACTTGTAACCACCTTGGGAGATGGCTGGCGTTGTTCCTTGATTGATAGAGTGAGTGTGGAGACAGGATCTCACGGTGTCAGTCAGACTGGCTTCAAACTCAGGATCCTCCTGCCTCAGCACCCCAGGTGCTCAGACTCCAAGTGTGCACCACCTTGGCCAGCTTCCCTGGTTTTTAGAGCTGGAGGATACATTTTGATTAAGAAACTCATCAAATCTACCAAGGCCACACTGGTGGTGGGAAGTGAAGTCATAACTGAGGTAGGGTTCTCCAGTGACCAGGGCTCAGCAAATTTACCCTTGAGCCAGATCTGTCCCACCCTCCGTTGTACATAAAGCTTATAGGGATACACCCATACCCTCTGCTGTTCTTGTCAGTGGCTGAGCAGAGCGGCTGCCCATCCAAGCGTCTAAAGGGTTTTGGGAAGCAGCAAACCACTGCTTTTAGCAGCCAGGTTTTGGGGTCCCAGGGCCTAACGAAGGCCCAGTGTGCCTTCTGGAGGGGCAGGGAGTGTTAGCAGCAACACCATGGATCTTCTCACAGATAAGCCCATGAAACAGATGTTTGGACTTGCTGGGTTGCTTAGATGAGGACTCTAGAATGTTCCTGACTGGAGTCTGAAGGGCTCAGCTGGGATTCCAGACCCATAGGCAGAGAGGAGCATTGCTTGCCGATGAGGTCATCGTCCCAGGAAACAGGACCTGGCAAATGCTAGCGGTTCCGGCAGCTTGGGCAACACTTCCTAAAAAAGCAAAGCTTGAAGGCTTTGCGCTAGATTTCCTGGAAATGATCTAAGATGCATTAGGCTAACGCTAAGGGTGTGTTTCAAGGGTTAAACGCCTGGTGTTTCTGTGTTTGAGTCTGTTTGGAGATGTGGTGGAGACAGGAGGTCTGCAAGACTGTGTCTTCTTCCCACAGCCCTGTTTGCTCTGAACATTCCTGACCCCATGGGCCTGAGGCTTTCCAGCAATTCACCGAGCATCTCCCTGTGGGTTTTGTCTCCAAACATTTCCAGTGTTTCCATGGTGTTATTTGCCTACTTGGTAAAGGCCAGGGTCTCTGTAACAGTGGATGAGCGGCTCCCCCACCTTGGGGGTGGATTATACAGTGCACATCGTGCCTTCGAGAGGATCAGCCCTGCTGCCCCTTCCTGGTGTCAGAAACTGCATTTTCTGCCTGCATTCTTTTTTTTTCTTCGTTTTTTTTTGAGACAAGGTTTTTCTCTTTAATAGCCCAGGCTCTCCTGCAGCTCTTTAGACCAGGCTGGCCTTGAACTCACAGAAACACGCCAGCCTCTGCCTCCTGAGTACTGGGATTAAAGGCATGCACCACTGTGCCCAGCTTCGGAATTCATTTCTTAAGGATTTGCTTACTCCTGCCCACAACACCTCCCCTGCTTCTCCCTCCAATTAAGGCTCCCCTGCTGGAAAAAAATAGAAAAAGAACAATCTGACTTTGTAAACAACACATTGACATTGTACATGCACACACAGTTTGTAAATGTATGAATCGTGTGTACATTCGGTCGTGTGCATATGTGTGTGCTACCTGAACAGTACATGTATTCAGAGTGTGCCCACGAGTGCAGCACAGGCCCCTTGCCTCTACCAAACTCTAGTCTTTGAAGTTTATTTCCTGTAAAAATCTAGTGAGAGTACACAGCATATCAGGTGTGTGCGAGTCTGGCTGGTACTCTTTCTGAGAAGTCACTACTTTGGCGATTAACTTGTTCTCTTGCTGTTTACGGTTTCAGGGTGGCATTTTGATTTTGAGATGATATGAAACGTTAATACTGTCCAAAGTCCACAGTGTAGCGAAAGGTCCTCGGAGGTGGCTCCGTACCCTCTCAGTTCCTCTTCCCCGACTCTGCCGTATGTTGGCTCTTTTATTTTGCTCACACGTTAGCGCTTTTATTTTCCTGGCAGAGAGGACGACTTGCAGGAGCTGGTTCTTTCCTTCCACCCTTGGCTCCCAGGCTCGGCAGCAAGTGCATTTATATGCTGAACCCTCTCTCTGGCCCCAGAAGCCATCTTTTTTTTTAAATTTTATTTTTGTTTTAAGATTTACTTATTTATTTATTATCAGATCTCATTATAGATGGTTGTGAGCCACCGTGTGGTTGCTGGGAATTGAATTCAGGACCTTTGGAAGAACAGCCAGTGCTCTTAACCTCTGAGCCCCCAGCAGCCTTCTTTTTATGCTTTCATTATTAACTTAGCAACAGATCCCAGAGACTTAAAATGATCAGAGGGAAAAATATGACAAAGTATTCACCAAATGTTCTTTAGGTTTATTTATTTTATGTGCAGGAATGTTTTGGCTGCTCTGTGTATACCACAGTGTGCAGTGCCCACAGAAGCCAGAAGAGGGCACAAATCTGAAATCCAGTTCCAGGCAATTCCACATTAATTGCCATGTGGGTGCTGGGAATCAAACCTGGGCCTTCTGCTAGAGCAGCAAGTGCTCGTAACCTCTGAGCTGTCTCTTCAGCCCTTAAACGGGTTCTTCTAAAGGATTCGTCAGTGGCTTTCCGTAGTATGCTCTTCTTAATGCATGGCATAGTGAATAGCGTGGTCTGAGGTTAAGAATGTTTTCCATCGGACTTTCCCCAAAGCAATGTGCCTTTCCCTCTCTGAGGAGTGGATGGGGATGGGGTAAGTGGAGGGAATGGAGGAAGGGGAGGGAGTGGGAACTTGGATTGCTATGTATAATGGAAAAAGATAGTTTGTTTTCTTTTTAAAAAAAATAAAAAAGGAAGAAAAGAACATTTTCTGCCTTATTTATTACTTATCTCGTTCTGCTTCTGGGTGTCTTACTTAGGCAGTAATGTGTGGGATTGTCTTTTCTTTCCTCTCTTCTACCTGGTTACTGTTTATGAATGCAGGGATATTGGTTTGGAGGCTTGCAGTAATGAGGTTTTTGTTTGTTTTTGCGGTGGTGTCTGTGCAGTTCTCGGTCTGTGCTTCTGGGCCTGTGGTTGTGTCTGTGGACGGTTACTTCTGCTTTGCTTCTTATTTATTAGTTGTTTGGTTTTTCTTTTTCAAGGCGTGGTCTCATATAGCCCAGGCTGGCCCAGACTCACTCTTTAGCTGAGGATGACCTTGAACTCCTGATCTTCCTGCCTCCACCTCCCTAGTGTTGGTGTGAGCCACTGAGTCTAGCTTTTCCAGTGCTGGGCATGGACCCAGGGCCTCATGCGTGCTGGGCTACTGTGCTCCCATTAGGCCAGCATCCCCAGCCCTAAGTTTTTCATTTCCAAAAGTTAGCAATCCGTGAAGGGGGAGGGAGGGA
>LOJH01061696.1:0-10958 GCA_001685095.1 Ellobius talpinus
CCACCACCTGCCACCCTAGCGCCCAAACTCAGGAGGGAAAAGGTGCCCTAAGCCCAAGACTGATGACTGCCCACCCCCAGCCCAGGTCCCTTGGAGGGCAAAGGCGGGCGGGTCAGAGTTCGTCAGCGTCAGCGAAGAAGAAAGCGAAGCAAGAGGGATGGAGAAAGAGGAGAGAGAAAGAGGAGCCGCAGATTTCCAGACTGAAGCTTCGCACTCCTGAAGCTCACCTGCTTCAGACAGGGTCCTCAAGATTTTCGTCCACTCTAAAGTTTGTCCCTTTCTCAGAGGAGTTCCAGGAGAGCCGCACCTTTGACCCCGGGGGCAGGGTTGAGATGCCCGGAGGGCCCTGGCGTCTGATCTAAAGCAGCTGGGGGAAGCGGGCGCCTGTGGCCGTCCCCAAAGTAAAAAGGAAGAGGCGACTGCAGAGCATCCGAGAGCGCCTTGTCTTTTAGCCCAGGGACAGCTCTGGGCCCACAGGGTGCTAACGCAGGGGTGGTGAACATGGTGCAGCTGAAAGGAGGGACAGAGCCCTGGACGCTGGCGATGTCCGTCGTGTCCTCCAGTTTCTGCCCCCCCACGGGTGTGTTCCAACCCACAACGTTCCCTCGACCCCTTCTGGGGCAACGCTCAGGACCCCCACTTGTCGGAAAGGGAGGATGAGGGTCCCCTTAGCCCCACCCCACCCCTGTGCTACTGCCCCCCCTTACCCAGAGCCGGGGGACAGACCGAGAATTGCAACTAGAAATTCGATCTATTGGTACAAGACACCACGTGCTCTTGGGCTGGCCAATGACCAGGCAGCCCGGGATGAGCTAATAATGGAAGCAATTTGTAACTTTCAGTAGCTCTCTAGGCTTAGGTACCCGTGGGAGGGAGACTAGTGGAGGGGGAGACAGCACCCCCAGTTTTTCAGCCCAGCCTGTTTGTCTAGGGTCATTCGGAACCCCGGCCCTTCTTTTCCGTAACAAGCAATCTCGAGCAGGGTTCTTCGCCCACTCCTGACCCACAGCGCAGCCAGGTAAGCTAGTCTCTACCCGCTCAATACCCACTTCTTCAGGTACCTGCGGACTAACCTCCTTTCTAGCCCCAGCAGACAACTGAAATCCAATTTTGTTTTTCTCTTAGTTGAAAGAAAACTAATCCTCTTGTTTTCTTTAGTGTACTCCTATGGGGGGGTGTGATATTAAGATCTGTGTGCTTTCTGGGCGGGGCACGATGGCGATGCTAGGGAACTCCACTACGGGAGAGCTTACTTTTCCCTGGGGACGAAGTCCATCTTTGTACACTAATTCTTCAGCGGTATCAAGTTCACTTCCCTTCTTCAGCCATCCTCCAGGTCAGCATTTACAAATAATTGCTTCCCACATCTTACAGTTTTTCGTCTCTCTTTTCCCCTACTAGTTTTTATGTTGTTCAGAATATCCAGGGTTTTTTTTCCAGGTGGACTGGCATTTAGTTTTGTTCTGGTACCTCTTTTTGTTTGGAAATGACTTTATTGTTTGGGAAACCCTATAGGGTGTGAACAAGCTCTCCTTTGGTCAGTTCCAATCCCCCTGTGGGAAGAACAATGTAGAATACTTAACACATTTTCTTCCCCTTTTATTTTGCCTTGATTCTTATGTATTCACTTCAGTTTAAGAAACCTGACCTCTCTGGGTGGTGGTGGTGGCAGCTGCGGGCGGCGCAAGCCTTTAATCCCAGCACTTGGGAGGTAGAGGTAGGCGGATCTCTGTGAGTTCGAGGCCAGCCTGGTCTACGAGTGCTAGTTCCAGGACAGACTCCAAAGCTACAGAGAAACCCTGCCTCGAAAAGCCACAAATAAATAAATAAATAAATAAATAAATAAATAAGCCTGGCCTCTATCTGCTCCTTTGTATACTAAGCTGGTTTTGTTTTTATTTTCTAAGCTTCACCATCTTGCCCATGTCTCCCTTTGCCCCAGCCCCCTTTCCACACTAGCCTCCTCCATCTCAAAAACCACACCTTCCAGCATTTAAATCGCCCCTCCCCAGCCCTCAGAGGGGTGCCCGGGAGGAAGAAGCAACTGTCCTATTTCTGCACCCCGCCTGGGGACACCTCCTCTGCTTCCAAAGTCAGTGGCGATAGGAAGATCAGAATGACCCCCAACTTTTCATTTTAGGTAGAAGTTCTTTCCACTTTCCTATTCTGGGCAACTCTTAGGTACAAGAGTTGACTTTTCAATTCTTGCTTTTTCCCTTAAGTTTTAGAAAAATGAAAGCAGTTCCATATCAGCCTGCTGGGTCTTTTACCTCCTGGAAGGCCCAGAAGAGGAACATGATGTTTGTTCTCACTTTACTTTTGGTCAAGCTGGGGTCTACAGGGGTGGCAATACCCTTTTTGTTTGTTTGTTTGTTTTTGAGACAGGGTCTTACTATGTAGCTCTGTCTAGCCTAGCACTCACTATGTAGACCAGGCTGGCCTTGAACTCAGAGAGATTCTTCTGCCTCTACCTTCCAAGTGCTGGGATTAAAGGCGCGCACCATGACTCCTGGCTAATCCTTCCTTTTTAAAATTGTTTCTAAGAAGGTAAATGACTGGAATGTGTGTCTAGAGTTTCAGTCTATTCAAAATTACTGAATCTACAAAAATAAAACTGTAAGAGTAATTCTGGGAAGGTGGCCTTGGGGTGACTGTATCTGTTCCTCACTCTGGGCAGAGGAAGAGCTGCTTCCCTCTGGTCCCAGCCCCATTGTCACATTGACATTCTGGGCACATATGGCCCAGCCCCTATCCACTTCTCCAAGTATGAATCTAAATTACTATTAATAAGGGGCTGCTCCAAGCTAATTGGCATTAAAAGAATTCATTTCAATTTGTTAATATTAAATGAACGCTCTGCACTTTAGCTCCCTCCCTCACCCAGGATTCCCAGATGAGTGATGGGAAACAAGGCGNGGAGCAGGCAGGATTTTATGTCTGGCTGTCCTGCTTGGCCACTGCTGAGCCTTCCCTGGGGATGTGAGACCAGGCACGGGGGGTTCTGAGTGCTCCCCCCTTTATCATACTGTAAAGCCGAGCTGTGGGAGACTGTTGGTAGATGGGGGTAGTGTGGTGGAGAACAGGGGCTAGGAAAACGGGAAGGTGGCAATGAGAGGAACAGAAACTTGGAAACCAGGAATGGGTAGGTTTATGAAGAACAGCCCAAGCAGCTGGAAACCCAACCCCAGGATTCAGGGCATGCAGCTGGGGTCCTGCAGCTGCCAGCACGGGACCTTAGATTTTTCTGTCACTTCCGTTTCTTGGTCTGTGAAGCAAGGATTATATAATAAAGGACCTGTCTTAGGGTTGTCTGGGATTCCAAGAAACACACATGATGTGTTCTGCATCCTGCTCCGTATGTGGTCACCACTACTACACTGGCTCTCTTTCTGATCCAGCAGTTAGGAGCCCTGGGGTCAGCTGCTGGATTGGTTCTCAGTCCTGCTTTGAACCAGTTGTATGCTATTCAGGGCATCACTAAAGCTCTCTGTGGTTCTAGAGTTAATAGCACCTGAGCTCAGCCAAGGAAGAAAGAAGGGGATGTCAGTGCAAGGTGCCCAGAACAGCTCGAGTCCCACACTGCATGAGAGTTAGCTGCTGTGGACACAGTCACCCTTTGGGTGAGCAATCAGAAAGTTGAGAAGGCTCCTTACAGCTGAGAGTCATGGGGTTTTCCAGGACTGTGAGCACATCACCTCTGCACCATCCTTAGCACCAGGAGGTATGAGGGGGGACCTCTGTCTGGCTCTTGGGTTGATGATGCCCTCCCAGTGTCTATCCTTTGAAAGAGGAACCCTTCTCTTTCCCTTGAGTTGCTATTGATGGAGAATTTGCCTGCTTGATCCCATATCTCTCTATAAAGACAAGGTAGTCTCCAGAGAGTGGCCTGGGGAGGTACGTATGATAGAGAGATCAACCCTAAATACCCCCTATGTTTTAGATCTCATTCAGCAGGAGATAAAACAAGATCCAAGGAGAAGAGGACCTGACAGAGTCAAAGTGAGAAAGTATCCATGTTGGAAGTTGAGCGCTCATATTTTCTATATTATAGAAAGAACATATGGAGGCTGGAGAGATGATGCAGTGGTTAAGGGGACTGACTGCTCTTCCAGAGGATCTAGATTCAATTCCCAGCACCCACATGGTAGCTCAAAACTATCTGTAATTCTGGTTCCAGGGGACTTGGCACCCATGGCAAAATACCAATGCACACAAAATAAAATAAATAATTTTTTAAAAAAGGAAAGAATATATACAAAATGGTTGCTTAAATTACAGTGCAGCCATGAGACTTCTTTTTGCTTTGAGACAGGGTCTCATGAAGCCCATACCAACCTGGAAATTGCTATGTAGCCTTCTGGCTCTCCTGACTCTACCTTTCATGTGCTGGGCTTACAGGCAGGTAGGAGCCATCACATCTGGTCTATAGAAACACATCTCCCCCCACCCCTGTGTCTTTCTCTTCTCTTCTGCTGCTCCTGTCCCCAGAGGATGGTCTCCTTCCTCCCCTCCCCGCCTTTTCCATTCCCTCTCTCAATCAAAATTCCCACGCTAAAGAAAAGAAAAGAAACACATCTTAATGTCTTCCCATGCTGTACACTCCTGAAGGAGGAGATGAAATCATCTGAAGGAAAGGCAGGACACATGTAAAGTCTGGGGCAGGACGGGGCAGGACATGAGAGCAGCCGCGCCCACAGCGCCCCGTCCCTGTCACTACTTCTAGTCTGGATTCAGACTGTCAGGTGGCCTGCCTTTTATAGTCACACTGGTAACTGGGGAAAAGGGTTAGTGAGACCATGAGAAGGAGTGGTGGTCAGGCAGTAGAGACAAGAACTACTCTCATATTTACACAGAGAAGGACTAAAGAATTCTGTAAGGGAAACGGCTAAATCACTCTCCTGGGACTGCTGAGCGTGGCTGAATCACAGGACCCCAGCTGGGCCACACCATTTTCCAGGCAATGGACGCCCACTGGGATCTGAGTTCTCAGTGAAGGGTTGCCAGTTGTCACAGAAGCCCGTTCTCTCCTTGTAGGACAGCAGAGAGCCTTCTCTCTCAACACTTCACATCCCAGCACCTCTGTCAGGTGTGGCCAGTGGAAGCAAGAGCCCATGAAGGTCCCCAAGTCTAAAGGCACAGTATGCCTTTATGCCCCATTTCTCATGTCCTGGATAGTTACTGAGATGAAGCTGGAGAGTGAGTAAGTGGTTGGTCCCTAATGGAGAGCAAAGCAACAGTGTTGAGAAGAACCCAAGTCCCCAAGTGACAGCTGGAGGGGAGCTGATTGCACTCTGCCTGCCCCCTTCTGCAGTCATTTCCATGACAGATACTGTTTTCTAGGCTACTGCTGAGGCCTTTTTTATTGAAACCCTTCTTGATCAGCCTTCCTATACCCTTTCTCATAGCACATCTTCTGACTTGAACCCATGTTAAGGATCACACCCAAGGTGGGATTATGATAATGATGCCATTTGTTGAGCCCAAGACTAGGCTAAAGTGTCTAAGCCTGTATAGTCTTCCCGACAACCCTCTGAGAAAGTATTATACTTTTCAACTTACAGATAAGGTTTAAAGAAAGGAAGTGATGTGTCAATGAACACTGTAGGTAGCAGAGCTGACTTCCACTCTTTATTTGGGTTTTGCTTTGGTTTTGGCGTTTTGAGATAGTCTTAACGCTGTAACAGGAGCTGGCCTGCAGCTCACTGTGCAGCCCAGGCTGACTTCGCATTTGCCTCAGTTCCCCCTGGCCCAGCCTCCCAAATAATAAAACTAGAGTTGTGAGCCCTCAGGCCCACAACTTTGAGGCCCAGCCTCCCAAATAGTAAAACTGGAGTTGTGAGCCCTCAGGCCCATATCTTTGAGGGGTATTGATATGTAGTCTGGGCTAGCCTTGAATTCATAATCCTCCTGGCTCAAACTCTCAAGTGTTGGTATTACAGATGTGTACCATCATGTCAGGGTACACTCTTCAACTTGGGTCAAATCCACTCCTTAGGTCAGAACTGGAGGGAACCTTGGAGGGCAACCTGGACTAGGTCATCCCCTGACAGTTAACCACATGGGCCCAGAAATCCCTGTATTTCCATCAAGAATCACTGGGGACATTCACTTTACATGCTGGGGTGCTGTGTAAGGCTTTACTAAAGAAAAGGGGTAGGCGTGCTGGCACTGACTTGTAATGCAAAAGAACCAAACAGCAGCAACTGGTCCAGACCTCCAATAGCTATGATTCTCTCTTTCCTGTCTCTAGACAGCCCGGATCATCTAGAAAGAAGTAGGGTGGTGTCTGTGTTTCCTTGGCTAGAGCTTGGGAAGACAGTCTGCATTTGGACTCCCAGCTCTTTCTGTTGGCCATCTGCCCTGAGGAGGAGTGGTATGTACCTCTCCTCCATCCCCCTTGTTACCATATGCTCAAGTGCTAGGAAGGCACGTTGGGGCCAGAGCCAGAGCAGGCTCAGTCCCTCTCTAGTCTCTGCATATTTCTATCTGGAAGCCAGGGCTCCTTCTTTCCCTTGGCCCCACCTCTTAGCCCACCAGGAAGGAGAAAGGGAAATTGCCATCAATCCCCCTATTTATACAAGAAGACAGTGTGTTTCTTGTGCCAGAAAAAACACAGAAAGGGAGCTGTCAGAGGAGAAGGGACCCAGCCCCAGACCTTGAGGGGTCAATTTATCTTCTGCAGGCATGGCTTGGGGACTCCCACAGCACTAGCTGTGGGAGATGCAGTCTGGGAGTTGGGGAGCAGCCAGGATAGCACCGCCTGGCCTTTGTTTCTGACCTCAGCCTTTCTGCTTCATCTCAGAGGCCCCTTTCCCCTGATGCTCATTTTAAAACAACTTTCCTGAGGTGTAACTCACACAGGCACAGCCCCACTTGGAACGGACAGGTCATGGCTTTTGTGTTTTCATGGGTGTGTGCAACCATCAGCACAATCAATTGAAGAACATTCTCACCCCCTCAGAGGTAGCCTCCTGCCCACTGGTGACCGCTTCCTTATTCCCTGTATCCCTTCCAACCTGAGCAGCCAATGAGCTGCTTCCCACCTCAATGTCCTTTCCTCCTTAGGACTGCCATAGGAATGACTTCCTGTCCTGTGACTGCTGCTTTGCCTTGGTTCATGGGTGTTTGTATGTCACAGCACATATCCATCCTGTGTTCCTACTCATGGCTTAGTTGTCTTGACACTAGACACACCATATTTCGAGTATGTGTTCATCAGTCCTTGGGCATTCGGGTTATTCCCATGTCCAGATATTATGATTCTCTCTTTTTGTCTCTAGGCAGTTTTAACCATCTAGGATGAGGTCTGTGGCCAGGAACAGGCCTGACTCATGTGTGGGAGCTTCTAGTTCCCATGGAAGCTAGGCCTTTGCCTTGGCCCTAGTGCTTCTTCCTGTGTTGAATTGCTGAGAAGGTCCTTTGACTCCTTTCTCTAGCCTCTCCCTTTGGCCCCTTGCTGTCCTCAGACCCCTCTCCTGCAGCTTCAGAGCCAGCATAAAAATGGGACATTTCCCTGAGCTTGATTCCATGTAATCCTCTGTCTCTGGTGTGCTACTGGCAAAGAAAGCCTATGGAGGCTCCTGGGCCAAGGGAAAGTCAAGTTCTTGAAGGTGTGGCTTCTTCAGAGTCCAGGTCTCCTGTCCCATGTCCCCACCTCACCTCTTTTGGCTTGCTCTTTCTGTCAGCACCAGACTCTGTCCTACCTGCACCAACCCTGACATGCTAGTGGGAACAGCAAGATGCCAACAAAGGGCCAGACAGTGCCAGGTTGCATTTTTTGAATGAGAAGAGAGGATGAGGGATTTATTTCATGATCTCTGGAATTTAACTGTTACCACCTCTTTCCTAGTCTGGAAATCAGCATTACCTCTTCACGAAGGCGGGTGCTGAGAGCACAAAATGATATCTATATAATAGCTTCATTTACTGGCCAACAAGCTGTGTGCCAAGGAATCTGTTTTTCATCTCTTTTTAAAACAGGGTTTCATGTAGCCCAGGCTGGCCTGGAATTCTGACACTGTAACTGAGAATAACCTTGAATTTTTGATCCTCGTGTCTGTACCTACCAAGTGCTGAGATTACAGGTGTGCAACAAGACACGTGGTTTATGTGGCACTGGGAATGGAACCCGGGGCTTCTTGCATGCCATCCTACCAACTGAGCCATGTTGCTGACCCACCTTTTACCTCCCAAGCAAGTATAATAAGGCCCATTTTAGCTTCCCTTTACACTTATGTACTTATCGAGTATGTCTGTGTGTGCACACATGCTCCCATGTGCGGAGGTCTGAGGACAACTTGCAGGAGTCATTCTCTTCTTCCACTCACCATATGAGTTCCAGGGATCAAACTCAAGTTGTCAGACTTGGCATAAAGTGCCTTTACCAGCTGAACCATCTCAGCATTTTAAAGTTAAGAAATAACTGACTTTATACAGTGAAGGAGGAGCCCAGCCTTCTCCCTTCCTGCTCTGGGCTCCTCCTTCACTGTATAGAGGCTACTCCTGCCTCAGGTGAGGACAGAAGAACCAGTTTGTGCTCTTTCCTGGGCTTTGTCCTAACACTTGCTGAGATATCCCATGAAGAGGGCTGGATTTTATCAGTGACCCAGAGAGCTGCTGGTGTGGAAGCAGCTCTGTCCTCACATAGCAGGGCTGATTACCCAGTGCCCTTAGCACCTGCTCAGGCGGATTTCCACATGCTCTGGATGACATGCAGCTAGCTTGAACATGTTATTTTCATTTGTATGACTTCACTCCTCACAACAAACATAAAAGAGAGCCAAGGCTAGGCAGATTATACAAAGGAGTTCATAAGGTTACAGCCTATCTATCTTGCTTAATTTTACACAGTGACATTTATGAAGGACTAACTATAGACCATAGGCCCTGCCAATTTTTCCTTTTGAGTTAGAGTCTCATATAGCACAGGCTGGCCCCAAGCTCACTGTATAACTGAGGTTTGCCTTGAATTCCTGACCCTCATGCTCCATCTCCCAAGTGCCAGAATTACAGGTATACATCACCATACCCAATCACCATACTCATACGAATATTTTGTAGTTATTAATTTGTCTCTGTTCTATGCCCACACAAAGTAGCTACCATTACTATTCACACTTTTAAAATGGGGAAATTGAGGCACAGAACTCCAGTATCTTACCCAAGGTCACAGAGCCAGCAAGCAGGCATAGCATCTGGGAACTGGAGATAGGCTGGCAGGCCTCCTCCCCTTGCCTCCCTTAGTCTTTATGGCCCATTAGCAAAATAAAGCTGAGCTGTGGCTCCCAGGGTGATGATCCTTCAGCTGCCTCCTTGGCACTGTCTTTCTCTCCTCATCTCTTGGCAGTGGCTCCAGCCAGGAGTACCTCAGCTGCTAGTGCGGATGAAGATTTATCAGGAGAAAGAGCATATAGGGAAGCTGCCGAGCAGTGAAGCCACTGCTGTCCCGAGTGGATCAGGCACTGCACATAGTGGGTGTTTATACAGCACAGCATGGAGAAAACTGGCTATGTGGCCAGCCACTGAGCAACTTCTGGGATATCTGGAACTATAGATCCTAGAGGGCTTGACTTTGAACTCCTGATTCTCCAGCCTCCAACTCCTAATTGTTCAAATGTTCAGGTGCATCCACCCCTGGGTTTCTGTGGTGCTGGGATAGCACCCAAGGCTTCAAGCATATCAGGCAAGCACTCTGCCAGTTGGGCCACATTCTCAGCCCCTCTCTAGTGTTTAAGAATTCTTATCTCCTTCAGTTCTTCATTGTAGAGCCTAACCTGTCTTGTTTCATGTTGAAATGTGAGTAGCTTGCCTGGATATAGATGGGGAGGAGACAGGCCAGTCCTGGCCAGCCCAATTTTACTATTCTTCGCAAGACTCCTGAGAGACAGAGCAGGGATTTGGATGAATGAATGTGTCCAGCTTTCTCCTAGTGGTTCCCATTAAGTAATGAAGAATTATTGCTGCTACTTGAAAACAGAAAGAAGAAATATAGCAGGAAGGCTTGTGGTTAGACCGCAGGAGGAACCTGGTAGTTTCCTAGAACCTGTGCTCTGATAAGCATCTCATTGATATTTTCTTCAAGTTCCTCCAAGTTCCTTTTTCTCATTTTGTAGTGGGAAGACACAGGAGCACACAACAGGAGGGCTAGTGCCTCAGGTGCTTGGGTAAAGACAAGCCCCACCTGTGGTAAGGGGCCAGGAAGGGAGACAGACAAATTTTGGCTCAAGAACCATCCTTTGGCACAGCACCAGAGATCTGGAACCAGATTATCATCGCAGCTGGAGCCTGGGCTCTACCTCCGCCAAGCTGTGTGGTCTTGGATACAATGCCCATTTCTCTGTGCCTCGAGCTTCCCACTGAGGATTGCACCTACCCACAGGTCTATGGTTCAGGCCTGGAGTCCACAGGGGTGACTGGGAACAAGTGCTAAGAAAATGCAGCCTTTGACATTTGGAGAGTTGGTCAGCAGTGAAGAGTACTTGGTGACATCCAGAGGACTTGAGTTCAGTTCCTAGCGTTCTAGCATTTGTATTCCATGGTTCACAGAGTCTGTGACTCCAGCTTCAGGGGTCTGGCACCCTCTTTTGGCCTTTGGGAGTAACTGTACACATGTGCACATGCATATACACAGACATACAAGTACACATAAATAAAAATTAAGAAATAAATCTCTTTTAAAATGCAGCTTCAGGGGCTGGAGAGATGGCTCAGAGGTTAAAGATGCTGACTGTTCTTCCAGGGGTCCTGGGTTCAATTCCCAGCAACCACATGGTGGCTCACAACCATCTACAATGAGGTCTGGTGCCCTCTTCTGGCATGCAGTCATACATGGAGGCCGCACACTGTATTGTATACATAATAAATAAAATCTTTTAAAAAAATAAAAAAAATAAAATGCAGCTTCAGGGGCTGGAGAGATGGCTCAGCGGTTAAGAGCATTGCCTACTCTTCCAAAGGTC
>LOJH01061698.1:1958-12598 GCA_001685095.1 Ellobius talpinus
ATATGAAATTCACAAAGAATCAACAAAAGATATGCTGAAAAATATTTTAGATTCCATATAACAGGGATATTGTCATTCTTTTACTATTCATTTTCTTATACTATGTGCCAAAATTATTGTTTTGTATATGTTAATCTTCTTTCATTACATATGCAAAACAATTGTAAATATAATACTGATTAAGTACTATCTATGATCAAATTATTATTATGTTTCTTTCAATTATTTATTCTTTAACTTTATACTAGATTTATAAGTAATATGCTCACTGCCACATTAGAGAGTTATGTATCTAATCATATTTATCACTAATTTCACATTCACATTTACTAGTTTGAATTTTACCCAGAAATTATTCCTTTGTTATTTTAACTAAAAATTAAATAAATAAACAAATTAGTTAAATGAAATTCATGTGATTCTTGTGGAAAATATGTAAAATCATTAAAGGGACACACACAGTAACCGTTATTGTAGTGTGCTATTAAAACAAACAAAATTAGTATGCAAACAATAAAAAAGCAAAAAGTACATCAAAATCCTCCATTTCTATAAATAATAGGTGAGTTGTCCAAGCCTCAGTGCCAAGTTAACTAGACTTCAAGACATTCAGAAAACAGAGTTCTGGGTATATCTGTGGAGCAATTTTCAGAAACATTTAATTGAAGCTAAAAGTCCAACTTTTTGTTAAAAGTTTCATCAATGCACAACTTGTTGAGATTGGTGAATTTATTGGTATTTCTGGGTTGAAGAGAATTTTACTCTGTATAATCAGTCATTATTTATTGATTTGATCTAATAATGGAGATCAAATATCTCCTGGTTGTCAGAAGATGTCTCCTTTTTTTGAATAGCAGTGTAGTTCAGTTGTTTCCACCCTATCAGATGTTAAGGTACATGTTCCCAAAGATAAAGTGTTGAATTATCTGTGTCTTTAGGACATTTCACCTTTATCATAACCTCATATATGTTGGGGTTTGGCCACCTCCCCCTAGATGCTTTTCTGGAGGATCTTGGGAAGAAATAACCTAAAGAGAATATCTGGTCCACCACAATTTGGGAGAGAAGAAATGGGTCACCACACTCTTTGACTATACCGCCCACCTCATAAATATTCATAAAGCACATAAAATCAACATTTCAGAATACACTGGATGCTTCCCTGTTTAGCACAGCCTATTCTAATCTTTGGAGTGCTTTTATTTCCTAAATAAACTTCTGCTTCAATTGTCAAAAATAAGGACTTAGATATATTAGGCAAATGTTCTATAACTGAGCAACAATATCCCAGCCTCTCTTTTTATTTGTAATTTTATTTTGTGACAGGGTCCTACTAAGTTACACAGGCTGAACTTGAACTGCTATTGAGTATCCCAAGCTAACCTTGAACCTGTGAGTCTCCTGATTCAGCATCCTAATTAGGTCATATGCTGGATGTGTCAATTTGAAACAAGCTAGGGTTATCTGAGAGAAGATAACATCAAATGAGAAAACGCTTCCAAAAGATCTCCTTGAAGGCATGCCTATGGAGCATCTTCATGATTAATTATTAGTATGGGAGGGCCCAAACAATTGTAGGAGTTAGGTATATGAACCTGGGATATATAAGAAAAATTGAGTAATCCAGGAGTCAGTAAGCACCACCCCAGAAACCAGTGCCTCCAGGGTTCGAGGTGACTGTCTTTAGACCATGCCCAACTTCCCTTCTTGACTAATTGCAATGAGGATATGTAAGATAAAATAAACCCTTTCCTCCTCAAGTTTATTTTGATCATGGTATTTTATGACAGCCTTAGAAACATAAGAAAAATCATAATGAATGTGTACATCACCATGACAAATATACTCTAAAAAACAAGCACTGCTCTTAATATGTCAAATTTCTGTTCTCTAAAATCACTTTTAACTTCACTTTGTACCATGCCATGATTTTATTCGTGAAAAAAATGCTTAAGAAAATAAAAAGCTATTTAGAGAATTGAATGATTTCAAAATCTAAATACAACTGCATAAAAGCACACTCTTTAGTTTTCTATATATTACATTTCTTTTTACTAATTTTCATTCATGAAAGATGTAGAAAGTTATCAGGAAGCAAGATATTTGTATATATTTATTCACTTAATTTTTGTATGCAATACATTTTATTCATGTATTTGACCCTTCCGCCAATTCCTTCCAGATTTTCTCCACCTCCCTAATGTCCCAATTTAAAGTTCTTTTTTATTTTCAGAAAGAAATCAAAACAAACAATAATAGCAAAACAAATAAAAACAACAGAAAAGGCAAGCAAAGGTATAAACATGGAGTCTATTTTCTACTGGACACAAACTCCTGAACATGGACACTGGCATGTTCATTGATATACTGTCACACCATTGAAAAACTGACTTTCCTTTTCTCAGCAGGTATCAATTGCTAATGTACTCTTGGTTAGTGGTGAAAATTTGTCCCTGCTTCCCTTCTTCATGTTCAGATTTTGTATGCTTTGAGCTTGCAATTTTGTTGTGATTGCCATTAGAGATTCTGGAGTTCATATGTGTATAGCACTGCTGTGTCTGGAAGATATTATTTTCTTAGAGTCATTCATCACCTCTGGCTCTTACAACCTTTCTGCCCCTTCTTCCTCTTAGATTATTGAGCCTTGAAATTAAGAGTTTGATAAAGGCTTCACATTTTGCACCTAACACTCAAGTGTGTCTCACTCTCTGAATATTGTCCAGTTGTGGGCCTGTTGTGTTAATTACCATCTACTGTAAGAAGAAGCTTTCTTAATGGAAGTTAAGAGATTCTTTGATATATGAGTATAGCAATTCATCATTGTGAATTATTTTATTGCTAGTTCCTTTACTACAATAATAGTAATGTTTCCCATAGAGACCATGGACACTTTAGCAGTGTTAGGTATGGATTCAATCTTATGCTATGGTTCTTAAACACAATTTAAAGATTATTGATTATTTCCATAAGATTTCTGCTAGTGTATCTGGAAAATACGTCACTATTATGGATTTCAAGGTTTCTATATGAGTGAGATTGATGATTATTTTTCTCCCCCAGTAGTGTGCAAAGTACCTTCTTGTACCTTCAATGCTAATCAATAGAGGCAAAATTTATAGATGGGTAGCAGCTTGATTTCTCCATGTTTGTTGGCATAAGTAAGTTGCGTCTTCAGCAATATGACCATTCTGCCAGATTGTGAGGCTAGCAAATAGCATTGACAATAGTCTATAATGTTTTGGAGGGAGGAGCAAGTTTCCATATGGTTTTGTGGAATTCTAGTTTCCCCTTTATAACAATATATTCTATTTCCCCTTTCCTGGAGTATCTCCTTCTCCCTTGCTACCTAACCTCTCTGGAGATTTCAGATGAAACATATGTAAAACTTCAAATTTAGTATATCTGTATAAGAGAAAGCATAGAGTATTTGTCTCTGGGTTCTGGAATGGTGTGGGAGGTCCTTTTGTCTATGTGTTGTTTTTATTGGTTAATGGATAAAGAAACTGCCTTGGCCTGATGATAGGGCAGAGCTTAGGTAGGCAGGAAAAACTGGACTGAGTGCTGGGAGGTGGAAGATGGAGAGAGAAAAGCCTTGGAGCTGCCTGAGACAGATGTGCTGAAATTTGCTGGTAGGCCACAACCTCGTGATATACAGATTAATATAAAGACATTAAGAGTTAGTCAATAAGAAGCTAGAGCTAATGGGATAAGCAGTGATTTAATTAATACAGTTTCTGTGTGGTTATTTCAGTTATTTGTGGCCAGGACAAACAAATGTCTCCTACTTACTATACTGGAATTCCTTATTCAGCATGTATTATTAAAGTTCCATCAACCTACATGCGAATTTCATAATTTTTTTATGAGATATGATTTTTCTGCTCTGTCAATATACCACATTTCCATTATTCCTTCATTGATTAATGCACACTTGGGCTATTTTCTGTCTCTTTTTATTATGAATAGAACAGCAATGATCATAAGTAAGCAAGTTTATCTGCAGTAATATATAGAGTCTTAGGGTATGATCCCATGAGTGGTATAGCTATATCTTGTAATACTTTTCAGTTTTTGAGGAACCTCCACAGTGATATCCATACTGAAGCCCCAATTTTATTTTCAGCAAAGAAAAAAAACATTCTATTGAGAAAGAGAATGAAGCATATATCATATAAATATATGAGATCTGATTAATCAATGTTCTTCAAATGTCAGATATTTCATCATATTTGAAAGCTTGTCTTGAATGTGAAGGCAATGGGTAGTAAATATTTTCCTACACTATTCTGTGTTTTAGTTCTGATGGATTACTGTAATAAAGTATAGATTAAATAGAAATAAATAAGCTGAATTTATTCTCACACAGGCACATAAGCAGACACACATACACACGATAATAGAGATTGGTATTAGTATTTCAACATATGGCTTAGAGTCCATACTTAAATATCATCTTCCTCTAAAATTGAAGGGTATTTACAACTGGGAAATTAGATCATGTATAGACAACATGCTTAGCAAATACAACCTAAAACACACACACAACACACATGGCGGGAGGAGGGGCAATAGAAAATAAGGAAAAAGAAAAAGAAAAGATGGAGTTTGGAAAGAGAAAAGAAAGTGAAATAAAAGTAAAGACAGATGAGGAAATCAATAAATAAGGAAATAATGACTCTTTAAGATCGTAAATGCTTTAGATATTTTGAATTATGGTTATCATGCTTACTTGTATTTTTGTTAGATTTTATTCTAACTAAAGAGTTTCTTCTGTGTTTGCATTTTCTCAATTTAACACCTACTGAAAAAGACATTTGTAGTAGTATACTCACTTTGAAAAGTCATGACTTGGATTGACATATTAAGGTGTCATATTAATTCAGCATTTAACTTTAAATTGGTTCATAAAATGTACCATTTTATGTCATGCACTTGTACTAGGAGTATTTTTCAAGTATTAAAATTCTACAGTCTATCAGTATGTATTAATTAACTTTAAATAGTTCAGATAATATGTTAAAATATTTACTTGTTTGCTATAATATAAATGTGAAACTTTAAATATAACTATGTAAATAAATCAACTACCCTAAATGTTAAATACTACCTCTATAAAATGATTAAAGTAAAATTAGACTGAAATGCATTTCTAGGTAATACGTATCTTGCTTTATCATGCACATTTATAATAAAGGAAAAGTGGGACAATGTGTAGTCCTTGCTTTTCAGTAGTTTTTCCTTAACAAATGGAATCCTCATTAGAAAAATAAAACAAATGTTACAAAGATAAATAAATGGTTAAATATGAACATATGAGAAGTGTAATTTATGGTTTATCTCAGTGGTAGTATACATGTATAGCTTATTCAAGGCTGAGTCCCATCTTGTTTTAATAGAAGGAGGATAAAGATGGATGGGAGGGAGTAAGGAAGAGAGGGAAAAATAGAAAGAAGGGAGGAAGGACAAAATTTCAGATGTTTTCATGTCCCATAGAAAGCAACAGTATAATGAATTGTGATTGAATAAGTATTACATTGAGTAGAGCACAAGTTATATAATTATAAATCATCCTCTTCTTTCATTGTTACCACATGTTTGTGTGATCTTTATCAACCCATACTTTCTCCTTTTACGTGAGATTGAATTCTTTTAACAGCTATCTTGACTGGTGCAGAAATCCTTTCAAAATCTAAAAGTATATGCTCTGATTTTGTCTATTAAAGCACACTAAAAATTATAAGATATACTTTTTGTGAGTGTCATTTGGTAACATAAAATAATTAGGTATGAGTAGGAAAATAAATTGGGTAAGCCAAGCTATACAGTAAGTACTACTAGTGTCATGAACTAGAATTTATCACTATTCTCGTAGCATTTTCCTCATTGGAAAAACAATTTTGGACTTAAATGAAAATCATGAGATCTCTAGGCTTCATCTTCCCTCAACAAACAACAGTGCAACACTGCAAAATTACTCTAAAGAGACTTTTGACATTATTACTTTAAATAAACTGTGGATTGCTTAAGTAGGACAAACAAAATAACTACTACAAACTCTCACTTCACAGTTGATCTCAGATCAGATCTATTAATTTTCAGGAGATTCTTTTTCTATTTGAAATTTAAAATGAGAAAAGGAAAATGCAAAAGATTGATCAGAATCTTTTTCTATTCATGAAATGAGCTTGGTTCTAGTCTTTATTAAATTTTTTGTCATTTGATGAATTAAATATAATTATAATGAACACACTTGAGATTTGATTATAATCTGTGGGGCTTTTCTTCCAATTATATAGCTTCATATTAACTCCCACATGTAAATGGATAACCTTTTCAAAAAAGACTGGAGTCACTTCCCAGTGACAACTTTACAGAATTTATTATCTTAAAACATATTGGAGACTGATGAACAAAAAAAGACCCTCATTAAATCTGAACATATTGCCCAGAGGCAGGTAAGTGGCCCCTATTATGATTTATTTTAATAAGATTCCAGTTCCATATCAACAATCACTTCTGGACACTCAAGGGGAAGATGTAAGGCCTCTTAGATTAATTCCTGTTCTAATTGTTCAATAGAAACAGCATATTCACTTCCCATTTGCCAGAAGCTCCTTCCTGTGTATAAATGGTTATAAAACATGTTCAAAGAGTTTGAATCTTACATATTACCAACCATTTGTTAATACAAGGTCTCAGAATACCAATCATTTAGTATAATATAATTTCGGATGTCTAAGTGTATATAAGAAAAAAATTAATATACACTCTTGAATATTATATTATTCAGTGGTGGCTAGCAACTTGGTTCAATAATTTTGCTCTTGGCTTCTCACTTTGAATCTTTGTATAGCATAGCTTGTATTCTGCAAATATATTCTTTATTATTATCTTCAAGCATCTCATGGGATCCATTTTCTTTATTCTTTCTAAGCATATTTAAATAAATGCAAGCCCAATAAAGGTTAAACTTTCTTTCCATGTTTGGATTTACTTTCACATCACAGTAGTCTGTCAGCTTCACAAAGCTCAACATACTGCAGAGAGCAAACCAACATTTGAACATATAGAAAATGTGATAATATTTTTTTTTGGTTTTTCAAGACAGGTTTTCTCTGTATCTTTGGAGCCTGTCCTAGTACTAGCTCTTGAAGGCTTCAAACTCACAGAGATCTGCTTGCCTCTGCCTCCTGAGTGCTGGGATTAGAGGCATGTACCACCACTACCTGGCTTGATAATATTTTTAGAAGTCTAGGAAATCTATACAAAAATTTCTAAAAATCTCATAAGACAGAGTATTTACATTCCATAAAAACTGAAATAAAGTCATCAGGCAGTATTCATTTTCAAAGAGGTATTCATAAAGTGGCATGTATAAGAAACATGCCAGTCTCCTCTTGAAGAAACAGAGACAGGGTATTGACAATCAAGACAAAAATAAAACATACTACTTAAAGTCTTGGATATGAGTAGGGTGTTGACATAGCTACTAAATGATAAGTCAGCTATTGGGAGACACATGAAGGTTCTAAGGGAATCAAATATCCATCTCCTAAAATGAGAATGTTGATGTACCAATAAGAATAAACAATAAAAATATCATGATAAGGAAGAGCATAGCACAAAAATAAGTGCAAGTGAACATGGATTTCAGTATTCATAGGCTTAAATGAGAGTGGGGAAGGCTTGTGTCTCAGGCTAAAATCTAGACTTTAAAATTCATCAGATGACAACAAAGCGAACCATTGAAGGAATTATTAACAAGGGCAAAGTTGTCATTTTGTGTTAAATTGTCTATTGTTTGTATGGATAATAAATAAGTAGGACAAGGAATAAATGAAAGGCTATATATAATAGGTAGAAATGAATATGGGAGTCATCTCAAGCCTACACAAATCTTAGTCTTAATCTATTGTGTGAACACTACTTCTTAATCTATTGTGTGACTATTACTTCTAATCTCTAATTCCTTCTTTTGTAAAGGGAACTTAATAATTACTAGCCATGGCTAACAAAAAAGTAAAATAACTTTTATTAGCTATAAGCATGAACAACAAATAAATTGGATGAATAGGTTAAAAAAGTTATGTATTGTTGTTTGAGAGTATCTTCTAATAGTTCATTTTTTGAAATTTTAATACCTCTGAAGGTGGGAACTACTGAAAGATATTTAGGTAATGAGGTAATGTCTTCATGAAGAGATTATTCTTTTCTTTGAGCATTAGTTTTTTCACTAGTCTGTACCACATTTTCTCCCTTCTGCACATTCCTACTTGAAAAGAACCGTTATTATGTAAATTAAAACAATCCAAATCCCAGATTATACATATACATTTGACCCTAGACTTCCTGAACTCCAAAATCAGAATTAAAAGAAATTCCTATCTATTATAAATTACTCTTCTCAGGTACTTGATATATTAATAGAAAATGGACTGGAAATGAACACATAATAAACTGGTTATTATTTGATAGCTACAGTAAAACACATCTGTGTGAAATAATCAAGGATTGGAATTGAAAATATAATAAAAGTTATTAAGCTAATATAAACATGGATTATTGGTTTTTAAAATACTGTGAAAATTAATGCTCTTTTGATTTTCATATATTTATTTTCAGTAGATTCTATTTTATACATATTTCATAACCTTTAAATTATTATTGAAATGTCTTCAATTAAAATGGTAATATACTGGGGATTATCAATCATCCCCTTGGTATCATTTGTTTAGACTGTACCTATGAAGGTCCAAAAATCTCACATCTCTTAACTAGAATCCTTCATCTTCATGATTGCTAGGGGATGATTGATAAGATTACTCCAACACAAATTGAAACTTTGGCAGAGTCTTAATTTCTTACATTCTGCAAATACATTAGGTAATGCATCTTCTAGCTTTTGCCATCCTATCAACCTAGATAAATGACAATTCACAGTTAAGAACTGGCTCCTGACTGAAACTGGGGAACCTGTATAGCACCAAACTAGGTCCCCTAAATACAGGTGGCAATGGTGTGGTTTGGGCAATATATATGGCCACTGGCTGTGAGAATAGGATCTAACTCTAACTCATGAACTGACTTTGTAGGGTCCACTCTCTATGTACACATACCTTGCTCAGCCTAGACATAGGGGAGAGGACCTTGATCCTGCCTAAGTGAGGGGACAAGACAGTCATAGCTGTCTTCCAAAGGGAGGCCTTAATCTCTCTGAGGAGTGGATGAGACATTGAATGGGGAAAGGGGAAGAGCAGGAGGAGAGAAGGGATGGGGAACTGGGATTTTTATGTAAAAATAAATAATAAATCAACTAATAAAAACAGTAAAAGAGACTCAAAATTACATAGCTAAGTGCCTGATCATACAAACTAAATAGACTTGCATCAAACATCAAAATACTATCCTGTGCAAATTAAGCATTTACCTCAAAATCTGGACATAAACTTTCATCAGTTGGATGACAATACCTTGCTGTGCATTACTAAATACATATTCTCATTTCAGTTTTCTGTCTTTAAAAGTACTCTAGAAAAGAAAATGTCATTTGCACAACTATTATCCATACATTTCCTGTAAAAACAGAATACACATTTAATGTTATAATAGCATAATAAAACACTTCTCAAAAAATACTCAAAAAATGTTTAATAAAAGTATGTGTTGTTATTTTGTTATTTCCTTGTTATATTTTTTCTTTTGTATGTTTCTTTCTCTTTCTAAACCACAGAAAATAGTCTGTAAATCTCAAATATTCATAACATTTTTATGGTGAAGTTTGAGTGTCTGTGTCACTTTATGTCAATGGCTTTACTGTTTAGTGTACTACAAATTTTCTCCACCTACTTAACTGTAAAAAAAAAAATAGTAGGTGACCTTAGCATTTTATCAAGTCCTCCAAGAATGACCTTTGGTTCTTTGATTTTATATCCTCTATGGGTGATAGATGAAAATCTAGATGAATATTAGAGCTGAAGAATTACTAAAGGCCATTGACAGATTAGAATATATTTAGTAAGTCCTTTCCAGATAAATAGAAATGACTCAGATATACTGTCAGGATGAAAATGTCTTAGCTATACATGGGCCAGTAACTTATAACAAAGGGAATCTCAAGTCAATCAAGGAACACAAAAAAGTATATGCCTCCTTATTCATGTGAATCCTGCTAAATATACCCAAGTCATATATTTATTACTATAAATAGTACTAAAGAGAAAAATCATCTGGACATGCTCATCCTTGCTTTTTCCTATGCCTGAAGCAATAAGAAACTCCAAAAGGTCCCAGGCTTACACAAAGAAGTACAGGCAACTAAGAAATTCCAAGGGTGGGATAAGTATTCTTCCCTAAGAAAGAACACATCAATTGGTTATCTAATACCAAATGTTTTGTTCTGAAAACATACTTCCAAATAGTTGTCTTAGTTAGGGTGTCTATTGCTGTAAATAAACACCATAACCATGGCAACTCTTAAAAAAGGAAAACATTTAATTTGGGCTGGCTTACAGTTTCAGCTTTCAACAAAATACAGCATCACTTTATGATAAAGGTCTTGGAGAGAGCAGGGATACAAGGAACATAGATAAACATAATAAAGGCAATATACAGCAAGCCAACAGCCAACATCAAATTAAATG
>LOJH01061700.1:0-10957 GCA_001685095.1 Ellobius talpinus
CTAATAGGCCAGCCAGTTTATGATTAATGTAGACCTCTGTGTGTTTCTTTGGGATGGGATCGGGCAGGACAGAAAACCTCTGTCAACAAATGTGGGAAGCTTGAGAGGCGGCATAAGCTCAGTTCTGAGCACCTATGTCAGGAGGCTCAAACCTGAATGTAACTTCAGCTCCAGGAGATCCAATACCCTCTTCTGGACTGTGACAGTAACACACACACAATTGTTCCTTTAGTTTAATTTAAAAAAAAACTGTTAACTAATGGCAACAGAAAGACCTGAAGTGCAAGTACTTCTATGGTATATTGACTTAAAGTCCTTCAGCTAAAACCCAAGAGTGGTACAGCTGGGTCATAGTTCTTTTTCAGGTTTTTTTTTCAGTTTTTTTGAAGAACCTCCATGCTGATTGCTACATTGATTACACTAGTTCACTTCAGCACCAGGACTGGCAGAATTGAAGCAGCAGGGAACAGCCGGGTGACCCCATGGAATCTCACATGGTAAAGAGGATGAGGAGGTTGACCATCCAACAGAAGAGCCCCACAGCTTCCAGCAGGGCAAACCCCAGATGGCATAGAAAAGTTGCTGCTCCATAGATGGGTTCCTGGCATAGCCAATATAAAGCTGCCAAATACCATTTCAGTGCAGGTCCCTGCCCTCATCACACCAACTGTGGCGGTGCCCCCAGTACTAACAACCCTGGCTGCTATAGCAGTGTTTTGTTCTGGTCGGGAATTCCCATCTGGCCATTTGGAGAGGGGAGCTGCTACAGGTAAGCTGTTAGAAGGGGCCTCTGGTCTTCTCAGAAGGAAAGCAGACACATGCCTGATCAGAACTGGAGAAGGAAAGCAGACACATGCCTGATCAGAACTGGAGAAGCGAGTAGCCTTGGTGCTCCTCTTCTTTCCCATCTGCCAGCTTTAGCCCTTGGTCTCTGGGGATTAATTTTGTCTGGTAAAATCTTGGTCTGATTGTTCCTCCCTTTAAGAATAGAAATGCTTACTTTGTGCCTCTGTCTGATGGAAGGATATAACTTCTTTTATTTTATACAAACCTACAGCTAAGAGACTAGAATGTTAAAGTATTGGAATTGTTGAAAACTATGGGGACTTTAAAGTTGGACCATATACATTTTATGTTTAAACATGGTCATGAGACTGTGTGGACAAGGAATGGAGGGTATGGCTTAAAGGTGATGTTTGGGTATCTCACTGACAGGGGATAGAGCTGTGAGTGTTACCTGTCAACCTGACAGGATCTAGAATCACCTGGGAGTATTTTATCCCAGCAACATAAAAAGAAACTATGACATTTGTCATTTTATTTCTTCATATTTCCAAGTCCTGAAAAACTTATGGTGTCAGCTGATTTTATTGTTCCTGGAAGCATTCCAAGGACATATTATAATTGCATTATCTATCTAAAATATAATAATCTTGTTTGGGAAACAAATATTGGAGATTTTTATTTACTGTGTACATGTTGGATAAACACTGAATACTCTTACAATAATCCAATGTAAACAACTTAGTGTAAACTTACGTAACACTCTTAATAATTAATTTTCAGCCTACAGATAGTGTTAGATTCTATGTAAAACCTAATCAATAGAATGTGACTAAGATAAAATGTTCAGGAAGAGGTAATATTTAATGTTTCAGGAAAAGATAATTAGTAGGTTTATTTTTTCATTTACAAGTTCAGAAGGGCTTAACTAAAGACACAAAAACGAATAAGGAAAAACTACCAAACAGACAAAAATACAATTCTCAAATGTTGAGGCTGAGTTAGGATTTTATGCTATTAAATTTGAGTTGTAAAGAAAGGTTAGAACTAAGGCTCACACACATCCAAATAATACACACAAAAAGAAAAAGGATACATTTTCTTTAGATAATTCTATAGCTGCTATATATTCCAGAAGGACAAACAGGTTTAACAAGATATCTTCAAAAATAATCCCATTTATGTCTTCAGAAAGTAATAAGCCACCAAACTCTCCGTAAGAAGTGTTTCTCTGTTCATGTAGTACTGGAATTGAACCCAGACCTTGTACAAGCATGGCAAGTGCTGTATCACCAACCTTTGTAACTGGCCTTTTCTAACTTTTTATTTTGAGACAGGGTCTTCCTAAATTGCCCAGACTGACTTGAGCTTTCTCTCCTCCTGCTTCAGCCATCCAAGCACCTGAGGCAGGAGCATTACTAAGGCCCAGGAGTTAGAGGCCAGCCTGGGTAACACAATGAGACCTTGTCTCAAGAAGGTATAGAAGATTAACACAGAGGTTCCAGCATAATCATATAAGAAAACAGTATAAATACCAGTCTGGAAAATCAGGAAAGTCACATTCCGGATTGAGCTGGGCCTCATTTAGTCACTCCGGCAGGACACCCTCTCAAGTTTTCATTTCCTTATAAGCCGCAGTATTATGCTCATGTTCTACTATGGGGACTATGAGGCACCTGACTCACTATGTTCAGAAACAAACGTTTACAGTTCAAGTATAGCATCCTAACTTTTTAAGTCAAAATAACATAACCAGATTCATAAAGGTTAGCATTTCAATACTGAACCTAGAAAAAAATACGATGCAATTCTAAAGTCAAAATCAAATGCGCATTTGACAGAGATCTTCTAAGTATGTTTGGATGACAATAATTCCATAAAAATTGTGCACTCACAGTTTGTGAATATGTCAAAAGGGAGAACCAAAATGATTCTGAGTTTTCTCAGGACACATGTTGAGAAAGAAAAGAATTCTTTTTCCATTCTCATTTAAACTATAAGCATGTCATAATATCTTATAAAAAATAAAGGTAAGTACAATTTAACTTAGTTTCCTCCTTAATTTGTTTTTTATAGCAGACATGTTAATTTCATTTTGAACATGATATGCCAAATATCCTGAGCTTCCTGGAATGAAGTCATGTAATTCTCCAAGGAATTTCTCCAATGCATCAATTGATATATAACCTATAAAAATAAGAAGAAATAGATACATTTGAAATTCTACCGTGATATTTTATTTTCAGTGTCTTTGATTAGTTAAAATTTTTATAGAATATTTTCAAAGAACTAAAAAGAAAAATGCTGGTGAGAAGATTCTCAAAGGATGACCTTAGGCATCTGCTCTTCCTGCTCCCCCAAGCCAGGGCTGAGACTGCAGACCCATCACTGCACTCCGTTATGTAGGACTGGAGACCAAACCCAGGGCTCTGTACACGCCAGGTAAGCTCTCTACAGCTAAGCTATAGCCCCAGCCCTTAACAATGGTTTCTTTATACGCCTTAGTTTACAAAATAGTGAGTTTTATTATGACCTTTTCACTAAAACACAAACTATTGTACTTTGCTCATATTTGTCTCCTCTCTTCTGCCCATCTCCCCTTCTCACTGTCCTAGTTTTGTTTGTTTGAGACGGGGTTCACACTTCAACCTAGGTTAGACTGGAGCTCACTTGTAGACGAGGCTGGCCTTGAGCTTTCAGCAATCCTCTGCTTCAACCTCCTAAATTCTCACACTATTGGTGTAAACCAACACACTTAACTTTTCCTTCCACTTCTGAAAAGCATAGATACTTGATAAGTAACTTTGATTACTGAGAATGCAATGTCCATACTGGGGCTGTAACATTAAAGTACGGAAACTAGAATGACTGGGAATAACTGGCCTAGGTTGTAACCACTGAAAACTGTCTCTCCAGCTACGCAACAGCACAGACAGCGCATCTGCTCTACAGAGCAGACATTTCCAAGAACTGTAAGACTGGGATAAAGTTCTCTAGTGAAAAATTAATAGCAAAGTCAGTCCTGCTGTCAATCAATACAAGATATGGCTGTAATGCTGGTGTAATTAATAATCTGAAATAGATATGAATGCCAAAAAAGAAACCCTGCCTAACTGCAGAGATATTACGATCTTAATATTCAAAGATCTTAAGCAGTAATTTGATAACAATTATTTATCATTTGAATGATTATATTTTACATGTAATACAAATGTTTGTGGTTTATACTAATACTAAAAGCAAACATTCTAAAAATTCTAGAAGATCCCAAGTATGACTGAATTTAAAAGTACCATAAAAAACAATAGTTTATATATATAGTTTGATGGTTTTAGTAATAAAGTCAAGTCATACTTTGAAATTATGAATCCAGCCATAGAAAATGAGTATCATTAATCTATTTCAGTCATTGGGTATCTATTTCCTTGGCTCTTTTTGAACACTACTGAGACATCCCATGTGTATCCATGACCTCTGCCTGATGGATAAGCATTTATGTAACCAGTGGAGAAAACGCTTATTGCACAGACACTATGTGAGGTTTCTCAATGCTTACTGCACACATATGTAGAAGGCACCAAGGCCTTGTACTCACAGAGAAGTGCTAAGAGAAGCAGGACGGTTAATCACATGTGGGTGTCTCCTCAATGGAGGAGACAAAACTGAATACTCTGCATTCCACCCAGAAAGCTAAAAGTGGAAGTTGCTAACAACCTGGTGACCCCTTTGCTATCTGAAGAGACAGACCTCACCCTAATTTCCCAGAATGATTATCCCAGACTCTTTCCTCCCTAAACTATTACCCATCCTTAGGGTAGATGTCACATGTATTTCTTGTACTGATGACCTCTATGCTATCAGTCAGAGACCACATTAGCTATAGAACCCACCCTCAAGGTCACAGGTACTTTGTAAAAGAGTTGCTATGTAATCATACATTAATCTTTATTGTGTACCTGGATTTGGAATTATGGGAATTATTGTTGCCTAGAGACTCTTTTTCAAATTCTATTCTGTTTAAATATGCCTAAAATAAAGTGCCTGGTATTAGACTACCCTAAGTCTGATTCACGTTGATGAAGTCAATCTGCACAGGGTTTTCATTTTTATCTCTGTGCATTTTGCTTCCATGTCTGTATACTTGCAGGGACCTCCTTACACATACACTATGCAAGATTTCTAAACACATTGGGAAAGAAATACAAAATTAAGTCACGCAAGCCTTTAATCCCAGCACTTGGGAGGTAAAGGCAGGCAGATCTCTGGGAGTTCAAGGCTAGCCTGGTCTACAGAGCAAGTTCCAAGACAGACTTCAAAGCTACACAGACAAACTTTGTCTCGAAAAACAAATAAACAAACAAAAAAAAAAGAAATACAAAATTAATTAGCAAACAGCAAACATAAAGTGTGCTATTATGGTGCTTCTCAGCTTTCATCCAGTTTTTGGTAATTCTTCCTCAAAGGTGTAACCTAGAATTTCTCTCCCCCAGCAGGTCATAGGAACTCTGTTACCCCTCTTTTCTGTCTTAGAGCTGGTCATTGTGAACAGAAGTTCCCCAGAAAGAAAAAGCACCTTCTCCAAGACTGGATAACAGGTCAGGAGGCTGCCATGTTACAGCCTCCTGACTAGATACTCCTCTTCCACCTGTGTCTGACCTAGCACCCTGTGACTAGACACTCCTCCTCCACTTGTGTCTGACCTAGCATCCTGTGACTAGCAGGTGACCTCTCGGAATATATTGCTTAGCAGACCTAGAGCTTCCACTAAGCTCTCAAACTAAGAACATCACAGACAGCCTAGGGCCTATGACAGATTCCCTGCTTGGTTGTAACCACCCACCTACGTGCTGTTTCTAGCAATGAATTTATAAAGTATCTTCATTTATGATTCATTTCATCAAACTGTTAACACAGGGACATGGGATTTGTAGTGACCTAAGTCTGTGTTTCTAGACCATGATCACTTAAGAGTTTCTAGAAAATATCTCATCTCATTTGAGGTGAGACATGTTTTTATATATTGTCTTCATAAATTATCTAACCTACCCTTATCTAACTGATGGTAGATCATAAGACTCTTCGTTCTGGAAGATCCTGCACATACGCTAGAAGGAAGAATGCTACAAAGAGACCAAGAACACAGAGAGGCCAGTCCAGCTTTTGGGATTACATCATACCCTTTCTGTCTCATCACATCTCAACATGGCTTATCTCAACTGGCAGGGACTTGGCATTCATCAGAATCAACTATCATCAATCACTCTCTTATTGATCACAAGTTTTTCTCCACATTTTAACTTCATTTTCCTTTTCTGGGGCAAACTGTGTTTCTTTAATGGTAGAAAATATGGTCACTTGGGATAGCTTTTAGTTGAATGAGTTGAATGCCTACTTAGCATGCATTAGGCTCTAGGTATGACTCCCACTAATCACCTCTTACCTCACCACACTCCTCCCCTGTGTTTGTGTGTGTATATGTGTGGACACATGTGGTCACCTGAATAATGAGTTAACCTGTTACACCATGTCAAAAATTAGAAAGAAAAATACTATGGTCAGCCCATTGCACATCAGGTATTCAGTCCCAAAGCAACTCTTGGGGCTACGACAAAGCAAGCTTGCATTTTAGGTAATGCCTGTTTCTGGGCAGGGGAGATGGCTCAGTGAGTAAAGTCACTTGCTGCCAAGCCTTATGATTTGAGTCCAGTTACTGGGACCAACCCCTCAAGGTTGTCCTCTGGTCTCCGCATGTAGACTGTAGCACATGAGCCCATATACATACATCATAGACCAGCACGTGCATATATACAATAGTAATAAGTAAATTTTAAATATAAAATAAAAACTTAATGAAATAGTTACCACACTGGAGCATGGAATTTGGGGAAATCTGAATCTTTGTTCCTGAATCATGGTCACTCATATGCAGCTACAAATAAATAATCTCTTATCCTCTGTGGGGTGAGAGTTGTTTCTTATGTTGACACCAGTCTCTAAGAAGGCCTTGAATGAGTGATTCCCCATTTCTTAGTATTCACAAATTTTTGTAAATCCTGACTACTTCCTGTGGAATATTCCTTTACACTGTGTGATTGGTTTAATAAAGAAGCTGGCTGGCCAATAGCTGAATAGGTAGAGGTTAGGTGGGACTGGCAGATAAAAAGAGTGCAAAGAAGAGGAGTCATCTCAGGAGTCAAAAGGAGAGGCAGAGGAAGCAGAGGAACTTGCTGTACTGAGAAAAGGTATTGAGCCATGTGGCACACCACAGATAAGAAATGTGGGTTAATTTAAAACGCAAGAGTTAGCTAGTAATAAGTCTGAGCTATTGGTCAATCATCTTATAATTAATAAGTCTCTGTGTAGTTATTTGGGAACTGGCTGGCAGGAAAAAAAAGTCTGCTTACAACTTCCTACATGTGCTGATCTGAATGTTGGCATGTCAATTCTGAAAATAAGGACTGACATCTGTCTTGGACATTCTCTTATTACTTTTGGACCTTTTACTCTGAAACAAGCTATGATGTTTTGAATAGACTTTATGGAAACATCCATTCAGGGAGCTGGAGAGATGGTGCAGTGGTTAAGAGTACTGGGTGCTCTTGTAGAGGACCCAGGTTTGATTCCCAGCACCCACACGGTAACTTACAACTGCGTATAGCTCTGGTTTAAGGGCATCTGATGCCCTCCTCTAATCTCTTGAGATACCAAGCACACAGGCATACATGCAGACAAAAACCTATATGCATAAAAAAGCCCATGTAATATAAAGTATTTGGCCAAAACTCAGGAAGGACCTAAAGTCTGGCAACTAGCACTCATGAGGAAGCTTTGATGTGGACTTTCCACTCCCAGTGTGCCTCAGAATGGCTGTAACTTTGGTGACAATTTCACTGAAAATTTATGGAGCTCTGAAATAAGTCATCAGTTAATACACTCTGGGACTCTGACCCTCTGAAACTATAAATAATAAATATTCATTATTCAGGTTTTGTTTTTGTTTTCTCTAATGTATGCCAACCTGATCTCAAACTTGCTGGTTGTAGTTGAGGATAACCTTGAACTTTTTATCCTCTTGCCTCTCCCTCTGCAGTACAGGAACTATAGTGTGACACCATATACAGCTTCCATGGTGTGAACACTGTACTAACTGAGTTGCAGGTCCAGGGCTCTGGGTTTGTTTGTTTTTGAAGATAGTCTCACTCCTTAGTCAAAAGGGTCTGTAACTCACTATGTAGCCTAAGCGACAGATTCCTAGTACTTCTCTTGCTCAGTCCCCAAATGCTTGTATTTTAAAGAACTATCACTTATGCCAGATGCATGGCCATTGTTTTAAACTGTTAATTTCTAAAATGATTTGCTACATCCCTATAGATATGTAAACTGAAAAGATTTTGGGTTCTCAATTTAATTATTAAACTCCCTTGGCTTTGAATTTTTGTCAGTAAGGTATTTAAATTGTTATCAAACTGAGGAGATAATAAAAACCAATTTTAAAAAACAGTATTTTTGGTAGTCACTTGGCAAAGTCTGGGATATTTTTGGTTGTCACAGTTGTGGGGAAGAAGTTGTATGGCGGGCATCTAGTGGCAGACATCTTACAACCGTGCTCAAAGCTGATGCTCATCCATCTCTGTCAAGAGAACAATTTGGCCTGCAGTGCCAGCAGTGCCCAAATTGAGATGCCCTGTTCTAACACAAAGCTCCAGCTTGTGTTTTCTATGACTAAAGACCTCAATTAACTCTAATTTCAGAATAGAATTAACAGTCACTGCCCATTTTCTGGAGGGAAAGTCAAACAGCAACAATGTTACTAGAGTTGTTAGGTTCAGAACTGGACTCTGGCAGCCCTAACAGGCCAGGCTGGGTCAATGGTGTAATGTGTACTTAATGAAGAGTTTCACATTTGGGCTTCAAGGGGGGGTGGTACACTGAGGTACACTATCCTTTGGGATAAGAGATTTATTAAATGCAACAATAAAATGTTAAAAATCCAGCTGATAGTTGGGCCACAATACTTTGCAGGAGCCACCTACTTTCAGATAGCAGCTAACAGACTTCCTGGTGCTAGGATCTGTCACCTGGGAAGGTGAGCTGACATCAGAGAGGGTGCTTACTACCCATTTCCCTGTCTTATGCCTGGAAATTAGAGAACAGCTAGCTGCAGGTGTCTACGGAAACTCCCCCGTCCTTAGAAAGTATAAAAAGAAACCCCACTTCTGTAATGTGGTCTCTGATCCATCTATCTCTGCCATGTAGTCTGTGTCTGGTGCTGCAGCCCAGAGCCATCACCATGCTGCTGTCTGTCCGTGACAGTAACTTTTCTAATTCTAGCCTCCAGTAATACATTTCTGCATATCTCTTGAACCAGCCTCAATGTGAAACCTTTCGTTAGAAGAATTATTAACACCATAAACATACAGACAGACAGTAGAATGGTGGGGGCTTTGAGGCTCAATCCTCCAAGGCAGAATGGAGGTTGCTTCTTATAGGTCTCAGAGGAAAGGAGAGGTTTTGTGTTATGTGGCAAGTAGTCCACAGAAAGAGCTCAGCTGCCTCTGGCTCCACAGTAAAGCCTGATCCTAGTTGTGTAAAAGGCCCTGAGTTCAACCTCCAGCACTACAAAACAAAAACAAAAGAGCTGATCCCTGAATGTCAGAAATAAACTGCAACTGTCTCACGCAAGCAAGAGCAAGTATCCCTCCTGTCTAAGGACAGAAAATATGAAGCCCATGCTTGGTCCATTCTGCAAGTTAATGTTTTAGGAGATGAACGGCACCCTCCTATCACCATGGTAAAAGAAAAGGCTCTGCTTGGTAACAGCTTTGTTCTCCCTTGTTTCTTCCCTAGCTGGGTTGCTCTAATTTTCACTTCAGGTTACCTGTTACCATGTTGTTCACCGGATAACTCTGAAGAGGGAAGTACATCTGCTTTTCTACAACTGGAGTGCTTATAAAATGACTCTCCACACTATAAAAAATGGAACATACAGAAAGTCACATTTATGTTTGAATTTTTAATTTATATTACAAATGAAGATTCATTCCAGACAATGTATATAGTAATTTAACACTTCTTTAATCAGTTTTTACTTTTACTTGGTAAAAATGTTAATTGTAAGCTTTCTTTTGTGATACTAAGAAAGACTATATACCTACTTTTGGTTTTCTTAGTTACTTCACAAATCAAACAATTTTTGAATAGAGGCCTTGGTTATCTCAATATCCCCCAAAGCACAGTAATAATTTATAATTATATAACACAGGGCTGGGATTATATCTCAGGGGTAGGACTGTTTCCTAGCATGCATGAGACTGGGTTCAATCCCTAGCATTGTCAAAAATGTAAAGTAATTTATTATATATATCATAATCAATCGTATGTATGCCAAAAGAAAAGCACAGTAGACTCTATAAATAGTCACAGTCTTTTGTTATTCAGTATTTAAATTATCCACACTTCAGCATAACAAAAAGAAACGAGGTCAGGGAAACCATGAAATACAAAGAGATTTTTAAGTAACTTAAATAAATAAATACCTTAGATCATGGGCCTGCCTATTTAAGACTAGATGGCAGCCTAGAAGAAATCAGCCCATGCCTTCTCTATAGTCTGTCCTCTGAGGCAAAGAATTGATAAACTCTGTATTATCACACAAGCCTATCTGCACAATCCTGGCTGTCCTGGAACTCACTTTGTAGACCAGGCTGGCATTGAACACACAGAGATCTGCCTGTCTCTGCCTCCCAAATTCTGGGATTAAAGGCGTGCGTGACTTAATTTTGTATTTCTTTCCCAATTTGAGTAGCAATGAAGCATATTAACTCAATACCTTTCAGACAGTTCTTTTTTGTGTTCTGTTGTTGGCTCACTGCTTTCCTTTTTATTTGATGTTATTCTGCCATGCTGTAAACAGTAAAATAAATCTCATTTTTAAAATTTAGCACACTAATTACCTAATCATTAATTTTAAAATTAAATTAAAATATAATCAAAGGCTATTTAAATTTATTCTCTTAGTTCAGTCATTGTAACCTGGCAGGGAAGCTTACAAAATTTTGTATATATATTCATATAATCATGCTTTTAGAAGAGCATAAAGAAGGAAAACCAGGATTTTAAATGCTAGCTATAGTTATAGCAGGTAACTGAACTTGGTTTGAGGGAAGAGGAGGGA
>LOJH01061701.1:0-10957 GCA_001685095.1 Ellobius talpinus
TGCTCACCTTCCTAGACCTGGATGGAGGGGGGAGGACCTTGGTCTTCCCACAGGACAGGGAACCCTAACTGCTCTTTGGACTGGAAAAGAAGGGGAGGGGTTGTGTGGGGAGGGGAAGGATAATGGGAGGAGGGGAGGAGGTGGAAATTTTTAATAAAAAGAAACTGAAATAAAAAAAAGGCTTGGTCAGTCAAGAATCAAAAAAAAAGAAATCAATATGTTATGGACATAGATATAAACATCCTTAACAAAATAATGGCAATCTAAACTGCACAGAAAGGATTATGTGCCATAATAAGACCTCCTCATTAATATCTGAGTTACTACAGAACACTGTATCTGTGAGGGCAGGACAAAAACCACATCACCTCGATAGACAAGGAAAAGCTTTGATCTAAAATTCACCAGCCTTTTAAGAGAGTAAGACTACTTATTTGTGGGCAGAACTGAAAATCTTTAACCAGATAAAAGTATTGTAAAAGGAATTCAGAGCTAAAATCCACTTGTGATAATAATTGGATGCTTTCCTTGAGATCAGAAGCAGAACAAAAGGAAATCTGTTCACCTCTTCTAGTCAGTACCTGACTGGAATATCTAGCCATTCATTTGGGCAAGAAAGTAAAAATGCAGCCATTCTGCAAGAGAAAAAATTATTTGGCTTTGGAGAGGATATGATATCATATGGGGAACTCCCTAAAAATAGTTATAACTACAACATGAGCCGAGCAAAGCTTCAGGATACAAAGTCAATTCACAAAATCAGTTGGACTGCCATGCAATTTCAACCAATGGAATTAAGAATTGAATCCACTCAGAGTATATTCTAGAAGAAAAACGTAACAGGGGTTTGTGACATGCATCTATAATCCCAGCTCCCTGGGAGGCTGGGACATGGAAATTGCATTGACAGGCTGGACATGGCAACTTGGCAAGAACCTGTCTCAAAATAAAATTCTAATTTTTAAACATTTTATTAATTTACTTATTTTTGGTGTATGTGTGTGTGTTTGTGGCAGGAGTTGTCTCTTCTTTGCATCTTCTCTGCATTTTCTACATGTTTCTCACACATCTTATTTGTCTAAGCAAGAGATCACCACCAGTGAAATGTCTTCTTCCTGACTCCCCCCAAGCAGACTAGTTACAGTTGTGTTTCCTGGTTTGGTCTGCTGAGGTCCACCAGTGTAGAAACACACTTTGGTGAAGGTTTTCTGCGATGCCCAGGCTGGGACTTGTTTGGTACCAGAAGAATCCTCAGCACTGCTTTCAAATGCATGAATCCAGGGATATGTGAAACATGGCCAGGGAAAGAGACACAGAGATTATAAAAATAAAAGTGAAAATAGCAAATGTCATACAATTAATGTAATGAATTTCAAACTGAAAATAAGCTATATGTCAATCAACAAGGGTTAGGTTACATAACAGAAAAATCATCCATATGTTTAAATACAACACTAAATTGTGTGCAAAGAATCTATAATATTATGGAAATGAGTTCAAGGTATGTTACGTACAAAAGGAAATGACATAGTAGTAAAATCACATTTATGTAAAAACATGTTTAGCATATATAACCCTATGTTCATATTTATATCGCAAATTCCTAGCATTCATATGAATTGTAAGAATATCACATGAGTGAAGTAGACTTTTCCTTTTGGTTGCAAACCCTTTAAATGCTAGCCACTTATTGTTTTATATGTTTTGCTAAATGTATTTCATACAAACAAAAAATATGCATTTTAACCTTGGGTGGATGAAAATATTACAGGCTCTATTTGCCCAGTCTACCTTCTTCTTCTAGGACTTTTATCTCATTTTTGATGGTTCTGAAATCAGAAAAGGCATCAAGTTGTCAAGAAATTGCATACCTTTTGCAAACTCGGTGTTGACTTGTGGCACATTTCTCTAGCTAGGTTAGAGAAAACTTGGAGAAATGAGAAGTAATATAATCAAAACAAAGAGCAACACAGCTGCCTCAAGTTCAGTCACGAGGTCCAGACAAGTGGAGACTTCCTTTTTGTTTCAGTGACTACCTAATGTCCATGTCTTTGACCTCTGTGTCTTAGGGACATGTCAAAGGAGTTTTCATTTGTTATGTTATATGTTGTAGGGAGAGGGCTGCTTGTTCCTGTGTGCCTGGCTAACTTAGCCCTGAAATAACCACACAGAAACTGTATTAATTAAAACACTGCTTGGCACATTAGCTCTAACTTCTTATTAGCTAACTCTTACATCTCAATTTAACCCATTTCTATTAATCTGTGTATTGCCACATGGCAGTGTCTTACTGGGAAAGATTCGGCACATCTGTCTCTGTCAGCTCCATGGTGTCTCTCTGACTCTGCTTTCTTCCTCCCAGAATTCACTTCTGTCTTCTCTGCCTACCTAAGTTCTGCCTTTCAGGGGCCCAAAGCAGTTTCTTTATTAACCAATGAAAGAAACACAAAGACAGAAGAACTTCCTATACCAGTTATACAGCATCTCATGGATGCGAACAAGCATGGTACCTTCCTTATAGGAGTTTATGTAAGGAATAGTTGACTAGATCTACAATTTACCTTCTGTCCCAAAACCTCCATCAAGACCCAACAATACACCAAATGTTATTCTTCCCTACAAGCAATACCTTCTTGTTCAAATAGAAGAGCAACAGACATATGTCCAAACATGCCAATGTGCTGACAGTCTTTCTACTGAGAGCCTGCTGTCACCTGAGAACTTATGACCTGGACAAAAACAAAATTGGTTTCAAATGTTTTTATTGAAGAGTTAAATCCCTAACTTCATCTGCATCTACATAAACTATATTATGTTTTAGTCCATGGAGTGGGTCTTATTTGAAAGCAAATATTATACTAATTTATGAAAACAAAGTATTAGTTTAATAAAGAATCCAGAGAATTCAAAGAAAGCAAAGGGAGGAAAGGGGAGGAAAATGGGGGAAGGCAGAGATGTTTAATGAGTTGGTAGGCTATCCTTAATATTTAATATAATAATAAAGAGAAGCTGAATAGTCATAAGGCAAATACTTAGTAAAATTAGGTATCAAAACTAAGACAGCATGTGGAACTGTAGAGTAAAGGTAATGGGCTAAAGTTTTTGATTGATATTTTAAATGCAAATTTTCCAAATTCTTTCTTTTTATTGGGTGTGAAGAGCTTCCTACCCCTGGAACTTTGGCTGTCACCATCTTGGCAGGAATAAAGATATTCTAAAGAGACTGCTTGTGCCTCTTGTCTCTCAGACTATTTAGACGGTAGACCCAAGACATGGTAATTTCTCTATGAATTAGAAAAAAAAAAGACTTGTTGCTAGGCAAAAGGAAATCATCTCCCAGGAAGAGATTTCACGTGGTTCTGACAAATGACACCACCATTTAGGACAGCGGTTCCCAACCTGCAAGTCGTGGCCCCTTTGGCAAACCTCTGTCTCCAAAAAATATTTACATTATAATTTATAACAGTAGCAAAATTGAAGTTATGAAGTAGCAATGAAAATAATTTTATGGTTGGGGGATCACCAAAACTAGAGGAGCTGTATTAAAGGATCACAGAATTAGGGAGCTACCATGTTGTTGCTGGTAATTGGATTCAAGACCTCTGGAGGGACAGCCTGTGCTCTTAACTGCTAAGCCATCTCTCCAGCCACAGCATCAGGAAGGTTCAGAACCACTGCCCGAGGGAATCAGTCATGGGTCAGTGATGGGTAGAACCACACCATGGTTGGGACTAGCTACTTATGCATACCTCTAGCCTTCCTTTTAAGTCTAAACTTCATGTGAAGGTAGATTTGAACTATCACTCGATCTCTTTGTTCCTTCTCATAACTAAGTCACATTGGATACATAGTCTTTCTTGGCTTTTCCCTATTATTTGTCTCTTTAATTATCATACCATGGACAGGTGGCCTAGCCTTAATAGGGCTTTTGGAGCCCAGGTTCTGAAACAACTGATGGTTGAAAGGGGACACAGACATATTTTCTTAAGGAATTATTTAAAGACATCTTCTAGGGGTGTGGTGGCCTGATGCTCCACCAATGAGAAGTGTTCTTGCTTCAGAGACCCCCAAATAGCAGGTGGCTGATGACACTCAGAAAATCTAAGGAGAAAGAACAGGTGGCCCTTGGCCCAGTCAGCAAAGAAGCTAAGTATGAGGTCTGGGTCCTGCACTATCAGGATCCACGTTTTCATGCTGACTCGGGGGGCATGAATGACAAACACAGTGTGGCAATTTCTAGTATGTAGACAGTCTATGGTAACTGAGGGGAAAATAAGTCAGATACTAAGAAATAGGCTACTAGTGTAAAATCTACAGATCTATGCTGAAGTCTGTGTAATAATATCTCACTAGGATCTAATACCATCTCTCTATCCAATAATATATCTATTATTATTATTATAGGCATGTATAGGGTATAATTCAGTATCACACACACACATACACACACATACATACACACACACACACACACACTTGCTTCTGTGGGTTGAGTCACTTATGCCCACATAGCTGCTTACCTGTGTGTACACCAGTAAAATGATGGCCCCTGTATCTAAAGTCAGGCTCTCCTGCTGGGGATTTAGGTTCTTTGAAGAGAAAGTTAAGGCTCCCGCTTCCCGAAGAATGAAATTATTCTATCGTTTTTTTTCATGATGTTGGTCACACCCATTTCCAGGGAGGATACAGAATCCTCAAAATAAAATATCTCGAGCAATTTGCTGATGGGCTTGATAAAAATAATATCTCTTTCTGGGAAGCAGTTTTGCCCTTCCCCCCCTACAGTAAGGCTTCTTAGAATAAGACATTGAAATTCAAATAGCCAGTGGTTCTTCTTATCCTTTGAGGAAGTGCTCCTCTGAGCACCACTTCCTTTTGATCAATGCCATGCCTTAGTAAGTCTTCTTAGGGCCCTTTGCAGCTGGTCTGAAGTGAAAACATAGCTTATGCTTGTGATCAAAACACTGACAAGTTAGCTCTGATTTCTCTCTGTCGAGTCTGCTCTTTCTGTTCCTTGAAATGGTTGTTAAACCCCAGATGGGAGCAAAATGAGCAGATTTGTCAACAGCAGGGCAGAGTGAACCTTTTGGTGACTTTTCTTCCTTCTTAAAATTTGACCTTTCTGTTGCCAATCGGGGACTTCCAGCCCAGAGCTGGTAAGAATAATTCCTTGGACAAGAAAGTTTTATGGCTCTAAAATGAGATGTGGAAAAAGGGCATCATAACTCTCACTAATTTCTAAGTGAAGTTTAAGCATTTCAATTCTAAAAAAAAATCTGTGACTCTTCCTCAACTAAATCACAGATATTTTCCCATGAACTTAATAGTGTTGTGTGTTTTCTTGTGTGTATTTAAAATGTTGCTCTGAGCCGGTGGTGGTGGCACATGCCTTTAATCCCAGCACTCGGGAGGCAGAGGCAGGCCGATCTCTGTGAGTTCAAGGCCAGTCTGGTCTACAAGAGCTAGTTTCAGGACAGGCACCAAAGATACACAGAGAAACCCTGTCACGAAGAGCAAAATCAAAAAGAGAAAGAAAAAAAAACTGTTGATCTGAAATAGATTCCTAGATTCTGTTAGCCCAACACCTAACCTTCAGAATGAACAAAATAAAAACTGGAGATTCAATGAGAGGTAGAGAATTAGGAAGGGATAATAAGAATAAATCATAGCTGGGTACAGAACCACATCCGTACAGTCCAGTTACTCAGGGGACTCGTGTGGGGCATGAATCCAGTTCAGTATTGTGAGACCAATGTGGACAACATGAGACCCTGCTTAAAAAGAAAACAAAACCAAAAAACAAATGACAAAACTCTAAGTTCTTTGTATTTCTCAATCTAATCACCAGACAATGAGATGTTTCCTGTACCTCGGAAGCTTAGTCCACAGAGAAGCCTCTCAAATGATGGGCTTTGTGCGTACAAAAGCAAGGCATTGGAATAAGTTCCTATTAACTCTGCATAGACTCCTGCTTTCTAGGAAATTCACGTCAGTATGCAGACATTTAACTTAAAAGGGGACTCTCATTAGGATTATGCTGCTGGACTAAGGTTAAAGCTTAGCAGCAGAGTATCTTGGTGGGTCTAGGCCAAGGTATGCTGCATAGACTGCACCATGCAACAGATCACATGTAAGAGGTTTATTGGGAGGGGAGCAAAAGCCATCTTGGAGTGGGGATGAGGAGAGGAGAGGAGAGGAGAGAGAGAGAGAGAGAGAGAGACCAGGAGACAGAGAGAACAAGAAAGAGAGAGCATGCACCATATGTCCAAAGGGGCCTTATGAAGGATGCCCATGCTGCACAATGGAAATCCATAAGCTGCTGATGCTGAGTCGCTGAAGGCATGCTGCAGGAACACTTAAGTTTTTAACAACTCAGACTTGGAGTTGGGGTCACATCATTCATATGTCATTGTTTATTCACTTTGAACCTTTGTATGTCCCTGAATATTTTGAGTTTCCTCAAGAACTGGGGTCTAATAGGAAAGAAAGATCAGGACATATCAATCCATTACAGAACATATAATAAACCCACGGTCATGGCCCTAAACATTGCTACCAACAGTGGAAGACTCAAATCTGCAGCAGTATGGAAGCCATGTGGCCCTAGGCCCCACTAATGGTTCATGGATAGAATCAGAAGCCTAATTTCTTCACCCAGAATTATTCCCATGCTACATTTGAGGATAAGAAATTGCCACCAAGGTCCAGGAGGAGCGTGAGAGCTGATATTTTATATATAACCTTGGCATCAGTGCTCGTAGAACCAGCAAGCAGAAGCACAGAGGATACATTTCTTTTTTTACTCAGTTGCTGACTGCTGGCTGCCGTCCAAAGCTCACCAGCCTTTCGAGCAATTGCAGTATGTGGGGAAAAAAGCAGTATAGCCCGGAGCCCTGAAAAGCTGAATGCCTGCTCCAGCATGTTGCAACCTTGGAGCCAAACCTTCTGAGGACCAAGGAGACAGAAACAAATGAAAAGCATCCATCTTCACAAGAACAAATGTGCTGGTTCTGGACAAAGGGTCTTTGCTTCATTCCTTTACCCTTTCTCCCCTCACTAGAAGTTCACATTTCTCCAAGGCTGGAACCTGATCAGCCGGGCTTCTTTGCTCCCCTGCAGTGAACAGCTGTGGAACCAGCACAAGCTCTCTCAGTTTCCATTCCATGGTGGGTCCTAGTAAGGGATAAAACGTAGAGGTGAAATCATTCATATCTCGATGTCTTTATAAGTTCCATATGAGAGTTTTGATTCTCATATCATTTCAAAGATACTTTGTAAATATTCTCTTCATCTGTATTGCTGAAATAGAAACTTTTATATTTTTCTAGCATGTCCCTGGACCTTTTCTATAAAAATCTACATGTATGTCTCCCAGAGGGTAGGGAGCCCCTCCCTTAAGGTTCTCCATGAATAATATTAATTTTGTTTCTTTCACTGAGACTCAGTACAAACTGCAAAGAAAGCCATGATGGACATATTTTACCCCATAAAAGTCACAAGAAGTGTGACTCTGGTATATTCTCTTCAATATACTAAATCATCTTCATTCTCCCGGGAGAACAGAAGAAATATCACTCTGTATATACTAAAGTTTGTTTAGGATTAAATCAGCCAGGTCAAAGAAACTGATATGGAAGAAAGAAGGTCTAAAACATTGTGAGAGAATTTACAGTGGGAACTCTAAGATGTTTACCTGTATTTGAAATTCCATTTGATTCTGAAAATAAATTTGGGAAGAAAGTTGTCCTACCTGCCCTCTTTTCATTCTTTCTTCAGATGGAGAATTGAGAACTTATTGATTTTTACATCAGACCTGTCTGATTCCATGATCACTAAAGCAAAGTGGATCAGGTTGATACAGATGCTGCAAATGGTTCCAAGAAGGAAAGTTCATCATCTCAACACAACACTCCTGTTGAAAGGCTAAGAGATAGGCAGACTCCTCAACTGGCAGACAGATAGAAAGAGGAGCAATAACTAGGTAATAAAACTGGCAAATTTCTGAGATGACTGGCTTCTCCCCACCCTGGTGACTTGAGACAAATGCCTGGCAGCATAAGACAAAGACCTTGTCCTGTTGGCATTTTGTTCCTACACTCTGCCCCCTGCCCCCCCTGCCGATGGACTGGCTCTATAAACTCAAGGCTAGATAAGGATATTATACAACAACAATTATATTAATTGCTAGGCAATTAATCACCCTTTCTCTCTTTAACCTGATCAACCCTCAATTAGGGGAGGAAACTCTTCAGAGACTTAAAAAAAATCAGCTCACAAGAAGAGACTGGATCTTTTGGCTTTCTGAGTTCCCCTTCTGCAGTGGAGAGGGTCATTTTTCTGTGTATCTGCAGTATGTGTGTGTTTCCTCATCCCTCACCCCACATGCCTTTCTTCAACTGCTGATTCTGTCTGCAGTGTTTGACATTTCTCTACAGCTACTTGTTGTACTTGAGATTTTTTTCCTGCCTTTCAATTCTTTAATGGGCAGAGAAAAATAAGCTGATTGATCCCTAGACTATTATCATATTGGGGGCTTGTCTGGGATTTCTTCTGAGGACCACAGACTTATCAATGTAAGAAAATAAGTCAAACCCTAAACAAGACATGAGGTGTGTCCACTAAGAAGCTGACACCCTTTCCCCATTCTGGAATGGGACTGGTTATATTATTTTTTCCCTTCTAATGAGGAAGGGCCTCTCAGACCTTCTATGTCTGTGTATGCTCCCTAGGAATTAGTTAAATTGTTTGGTGACTGGAGACCAGTGAGCAGGTGCTATAAAACTGTATTATTAACCTAATATCTGAAGATGTTAACTCACTCTGGTCAGAGTGAAACACAAAGCCTGAAGGGGGAAATTTTTAGGGAAATCTGAAAAGTTGCTCTTTACCTGGAGGCAGAACTTTGAATTCTTTCAAAATGCTCACATCCCCTAGCCTGTCTCTGCTGTAGTCTTGAGAGTGAGACAGTCCAACCAATTACTGTTTTAAACTTAAATTGGATGGTAGTTAAATTTCTCCTCTTTCCATCTTTAGAAGCTGTGTGATAAATCTCAGAATGATTATACTTACTCTGAGCTTCAGCTATGGAATTTCTTCTTCTGTTTCTAAATTTTTGCCAAATAGGCCTACCCCTACAGAGGCCATAGAAATTATGTCCTCCTTCATCCATGCTAACTAATTAAAGTGTATGTTTCAGGACACAGTGGTTCACAATTTATCTATTAGATGTGCCTGATGGGAGATGGGCTCACCTTAAATAAAAAGCTACCATGTGGCTTGCTGCCATCTTGAAGGATGAACTCATGAGGATGAAAGTAATCATATGGCTGACCACTGTTTGCCTGGTGAAATCATCACCATGGGATTTCTACTCAAATTTCAGCTAACATTGTAGATTAATTGAAATTATCAGATGGGTACAACTGACCCCCTTGGTTTTCAATAACCATACCTGGAAGCCTATACTCACATTCAGAGGAATTAAAAGGGAGGATATTCTCTTTCTTGTCCTCCAAGGCCAATTAAGTCCCAAGGAATGATGGAACATCTCTCAAAATGTCTTATAACTATAAAAAGTCATCTGTTCTCTTGTTCAGGGAGGTTATGGAGCTGTCACCTTGTAGACTTTAACAATTGTCCAAAGAATAAAGTCAACAAAGAGGAAAAAAGTTCTCCATTTTTCCAAAGGAAACAAGGCCTTTGACTTATCATTAAGTAGATGGACTAACTGACAAGAAAGACAGAGGAGGAACTAGAGGCTCTCCCAAGCCCAAGTAAGTTTCAAGGACCACATCTTCAACTGATTTTGACAATAAAACCAGAATAATTAATTTTGGTCAGCTATATGGTCTTAAAAACCCAGGAGAAAAGTATAACAAAGATGAAAATGATTAGTGTAATGGTCTAAGTAAAAGTGCTGCTGGTCCCCAAGTGGCTGCAGCGAGCAGCAGGCCATGAGACCATGCCACAGGTCCCAGAAGTGGTGACAGGCAGTGGGCTGTGGGTTGTGAGAGCAACTAGTCACAGGCAGGGATGGTGTAGTTCCCTAGTGGCTGCAGTGGGCCACAAGGGGCAGTGAGTCCCAGGAAAGGAGCCGTGAGAGACCTTGAAGGGGCAGCCAGTCCTACAAGAAGAGACAGATGGATGGGCACACCACGAGACCACACCGTAGGTCTCCAAAGGCAGCTGGTCCCTGGCAGGGAGCCACATGGCAGGTGAGAGACAGGCAGGTAGGCACGCCATGCAGAGTGAAGTTAGATATTTATTTAGTGAGTTATGGAGGGGAAAGGGGAGAAAGGGGAAGAGGAGAGAGAGAGAGAGAGAGAGAGAGAGAGAGAGAAACAGAGATGGGGAAGGGGAAAAGTGGGAAAAGGGAGAGACAGCAGCTGCCTCATCTAGAGAGAGATGGAAAAGGAAAGACTTGGGCTTCATGCAGGAAGGAAATTCTGCCTGCCTCTGTGGTGGATGGGGGAGGGAGTGGGTGGGGCTTGTCTCTTAAAGGGACAGGACAGATCATTACATTCCCATCTCTTTTTTATAATAAAAAGATGGGAAGTTAGATACCACAGGTTAAAGGAATTGGGGCAGCAGATTCTCAAGACTGCTTCTTGCTTATTTGTGGGTTTTGTCTTCGGGGGAAGCCTGAGAAGGCTGGGTGCTTGTCACATCCTGGCATAGCTGCTGTTTTTGCTCCTGTTCAGTGTTTGCAGTATGGAAATGTCTGGTGTCTCTTACACTTGTTTAAGATATTGGCAGAACAGAGGGCAAAGTTAAGGGAAAAAATTAAGGTCAGGGAATTGAGAGGGGTGTATCTGACCTGTTTAAGGTGTATCTTTTAATTGAACTCCCTGGAACTCACAAGAATTTTTTGGGTTTATGGAAACATAAGCTTTAAACAGGGGCATATTTATATTAGAATGACTGTGACAGATGTTTTTGTACAATGAAAAGTATCTTT